>DWHK01000030.1:0-21307 GCA_018247855.1 Graphium androcles | reverse complement strand
AAATAATATAATATATAAATAGACAGTAAATAAATAGATAAAACCCCAGCCATTATTATTATTTTTATCATTACCATCATCAGTTTAACACATAGGTTAACATTAAAAATTTGTATTGTATTGAGAGATTTAGAAACGCCTCACATGTGCTCCTTAAAAGATTGGGTGCAATGACACCGTTTTACAATGTCACTAGTTTCATAAGAATAGAGTGACCTTCCTAAATGGTGACATTGTTTCGGTTCATTGGCTTCGTGCTGCTGCAACTGAAGGGGCGACGCTGGCCTGACGCAATTAATTATGCGCGACATTGCAGATATGAGCATTGCTGTGTGCCAAGAATGTTAATGTTCCCATACAAATGCCGCGCGCGCCGCTCTCGGATTTCGTCACGACGTATGTAAACAAAAGTTGAATTAAAATTGTGACAGATTCGTGAAAACGGAGGCCTTGGCCCGAAATGTCACGTGATTATGTGATAGACGGGCCCTCGGCGAGATTCATTTTCACTATTTAACGCAGTTTGGAATTCAGAACATTCTACGAACTGTAAGTTTTAAAACTCTTTTTTATCTATAATGTAAGCGATTTCTTCTCCTCACAAAGTGTTTTTTAATAACCTGCACTCCTTTAATAGTCACTGAGATGCAGTATGCAACATTCCTTATGCCAAATGTGAAAGAGAATTAAAACTAGAATATCGAATTTGAAATAATAATGTTACCAGATGCTCACCAGTTACTTTATATCTCTTATATAAGTAGGAGAATATTTTTATTAGACAATATTATAAATTGTTACCAAATATTTAATTGGTAAAATAAGGTTGTAAAAAATCAGGTGCAGATTAAAATGTGAATATTTATTCATGACAGAAGGATTCGGCATTTTATTTCGGCAAACTTAGAATAGTCGTGAGTCGAAACTTAATACATATATTCCATTTAGATTTTATTCCATGTTCGATATCTTAGCTCTAACGGAGATCGATTTGAGACGCCGCAAAATCAAGGCACTTTGGTAAGACTTGCTGTGTACTTGTAACAACCAAACAGCAACAACTGCAAGCCTTTAAAGTAATATGAGTACATTAATATTGAAACTAACAAAATACGGGGAGATTTTTTTGCTTCATAAATAGAGTGCTTCAAAAATCAATCAATTCAAAATAGCCACGGTAAATTGGTATTTTAGATTCTTAGTGTTAAATTCCGAAAAAACATTCAAAAAACGTCCTCTTTAAAGCCCCTGTTAAATGGAGACGGCATGACGGAATCTAAACGTTTGCACGGTGATCGTTTGCATCTGAAACGGTGGCGCAATATCGAAAATCACGGTCACCTCGCTCAGGAATAAAGTTTACATCGACAACATCATTTGGACTGAATTCTATTTAATAAAACTTAAAATCGCAAATTTAAAGTGGACAAGAAGTTATCGTATAAAGGTACATAAGAACTCGCTTAGATAATGTTGTGTCCATTTAATTGATGAATTCCGTAATTTTCACAACTTTATCAAATCCGAATGCAAACAACGCAATTACCGTTTAAAAAAAAACACATTAAGTATATTCTGAGTCGCGCAAGAAGAAGAGAAGCGTCTGAAGAGGCACAAAGCTAATTTGGAAACAACTTGGGAAATAATTAAGGCTCGTCACAATCGCGCCTTGGCTACGCGCTCCCGGGAGCATCTTCCCGAATTGCCCAAGCTTAAACTCAGGGCTGCCAAGCGCTCTTAAGCGCTTTTAATATTTCAAGTGGCCCATGTTACCGCTTGATTAAACGTTTGAATACTCTCTACTACGTTTGCTCGTGTGAGACTGTGCGAAATAACTTCAGACGCTAAAGGACTTGCCTTTACTTTATATTTACTGATAAATACTTGCCGAGTTAGGATAATTGTTGCTTATAAAATGAGGACATACATGGCATTACTTTTCCCGCGAGTTATTTCGTTTTTATATGTATATGCATGTACTTCTAAATCTGTATGAGCACTTCTGGTTTCCGATTTTATATTTGTCAATATCCTATATATCCAATATAAGGAAGTTTTGGTGAAGTAAAAGAATATATTTAATAAAAAATGTAATATGGTAGCATATATGTATGAAAAAATATATAGTGTAATACTGTCCATTGCTGTATATCGATTATAAAAAATGAGTTTCAAGCCAGTACTTTTCAGTGAACTTGGATATCGCAATTATTTCATTTGTCTATAATAATTTTTGTAGCTCACTATTTCGAATTGAAATGAGCCGTGGTAGCTCAGTGCTAGCACCAATGAAATGGTTATTTTCTTAATTGCAATTTTGAATGTTGATTTACCACGTGCTCGGCGGTGAAGAAAAACATCGCAAGGAAATCTACATAACTAATATGTCACATATTTTCAATGCAGGTTTCCTCGTTCGTCAATCCTCACTGGGCCGCGTGGTGGAGTATGTCATACATCCTTTGTCTGCAGGAGGCCTTTGCCCAGCAGTGGGACAAATAGGCTGTTACTTTTACGTTACTACTTCGAGGTAAATTAATTTAGCACCGTCTACTGACATTTGTCTAAAATGTCATGAAATTATTTTACATTTATTTAAATATCTTATAAGCCGATTTGATGGTCAATGAACTAAAAATTGTACTAGTATTACCTACATGCATTCCTAATTTCATTTTATTTGGGGCACTGGTTCGAGGGTTATCAGAATATTCAAAAATACCTACAAATGTCATTTCATCCCAATTGGGCCCATGTTTCAATAAATTAATACTTTATAGGGAAATTTCCTCTAATTATTTTACCATCCAGCCGGTAATTCCTTGAAGGAACCGGAACTCTCAAACGACGAGGTGCACAGAGGCGATGAGGTACCCGCTGCACAGAGGATGGAAAGGAACAGCCACCACCTACATCGCAACCACCCAAACGACGTTTGAGTTCATGGGTTCGTGGGTTTCACCCAATATCATCTCGACTGAGTAACGGTTGCCATTTCGGGCGTGTTGTTAGGCTACCAAATGCTGCACGACGTAATTAAAAGCGTGGTTATAACTTATATTGCCTATTCTGTTCAAGGACCAGCTATCGAAATTTGCCAAAAACTTCTAGGTACATGCAATTTTTTTTCCTTATACATAACACATATTAAAACGGAAACATTGTAGTTTAAAATATACCTCCACTGATGTTAACTCTATTTTTTATTTAAACACAAACTTATTAAAAAACACAAATTAACTGTGAACACGTTCACCTGATTCGGTATCATAAAACTAGGGTTTATCATTCAATGTGCGCTCCACTCGTATTGTGCCTCCTGCATGCGGTTCACGCCGCGCGTTCTCATGTAGTTAAGAAGCAAACTACTAAATTATATATTCATGGACAACAGCCCGGAAACACCGCTTATATCACTCCATCCGCAGACAAAGACATAAATCACAGTCGCAATTAAATTATGCATCGGGGTTGGTCAAGCTCGACGCGTGGAACCGCCGCACGCCGAGGAGCCCGTGGCCGCGTCACTTCCCTGCAATAAGGCTGAAACGCACTAGCGACATCACATTCTTTAGAATCCCGTTAGCTAAACATCTCAAATATTTATTCACAATTGTCATAAAGAGCAACTGCAACGCAAACCAAACACAGCCCTATTAAATGCTAATCCGTTAACACAAATTATGTTAGTCGCAGAAATTAAAGTAATAAAATGTTGTGTGTGCCGTCGGAATAAACGAGGCTTTGAATATGCTAATGTATCCGCGGGCAATTTATTATCTCTCCATTGTTATCGCATATATCGTAGGATTTAATATATAAATTTGCAACACAAATTGTCGTATTGTTGTACTGCGCGGTTACTGCAAATGGTCGCCACGGACAATAGAACGCCGATAGAACTTTACCATTACTGTTGGACTGTTGGTTGACTTCATTTATGCGTTATACCAAATATCTTGTATGAATATGACCTTAACCAACTTGAACAGTGGACCCAAACACTATTCTTAGGAATGTTAAGATCTCCCGACGATCGCTCGTGTGTTCACGCCTTAGGCAGCTACTACACATCGCGTGGTAGCATTTAATAAACACGTAAATGCGACGCCGCGTGCACTTCCCCTATTTTTTGGCCCTAATCAAGTAGCAAACACCTCGCGCTGCACGCGATTCGCCGTCCGCTGCGCGAAAACAAGTGGCAGCCATTTACGCTGCTCACGTTCAGCTTTAGCTCAGCGCATTGTACAAGCGGCGACACGCGATTCCTATCTCTATTTGCATTTACCTTCCAACGGGATTTAGCTCTTTATTTCCGTCAGTTATTCAGTATGTATGTATGTATGTGGTAGATAAAAGAGGTGGTGCAGTCTCTTAAATGACAATTTGGTAGGTCGGCGCGTAACTACGTGAAAAGATTTTTTTTCATGAGGGACGTATTAAAGTTTCTTTAAAAATATTAAATATTAATGTCGGTGTGGAAAACTTCTAGAATTTCTAGACCCAACCACCCTTCAACGTATCGCTTTATCATTATTGTGGCGTATAATAACGATTATTAGTGGAGCATGGAAAACACGGGAGTCGTTTCCCGTCTCCGTCCGCAGCGGCGTTCCCTCTCCTGCAATTCGTGAGCCCTAATTTAACGAAGCGCTCGTGTCGCCCGCCCCTGGCACGGCTCGGACAAACCGTTGCACTTTATATACATAGTTCTAATCGAAAATATATACGTATAATTGGTCATTCAATTGGCACCACGTACTTGTGTAGGCGTACATGTTTTACGACCCTTGCCCCTTTCAAACACGCTTTCATCGTCATTCAGTCAATCAATCAAACGTTAATCAAACGTCAATTAAAATACAAAAAAATAACAAATGAAAATAATGTCGAATTTACTAGTATAATTTTAATGTTTAATATATATATAACATACATGATAATACCAACACAAAATAATGAATCGAATACAATAATTGGATAAAAAATAAACAAAAATAGAAGTTGTCAAACTTTGTAACTTAAATATTCATTTAATATATATAATAAGCTTTCGGTAATAAAAATTTCTTTAATCTTATTTTAAAGAGGTCAGTACTCTGTATTTCTTTTATTATATTCGGCAACTATTTATTTATTGTAGATCCCATACCAAATATACTTTGTCGAATATGACGTATTCTGAAATGTATTGCTGTTAATTTGAATTTTTCTGCGTTGAAAGAAATTCTTGTATGTTCTTTCTAAAATATAGCGCTATTTAAAAAATATACACCCTAGTTAATGTTAAATTTACACATTTGCTTGAGCGATGGCCCTAAGACATGTCTTTGACAATAATAGCCTTTTGTTTTCTGATTAATGTTCCCAAAGCGCGGCATAACGCCGCATCGAATGACAGCTGCAGCATGTGCATTGTCCACCAGCAGTACCTCCGATGTGGTCGATAGCTCTATGAAGCTTATTTATCTATTTACATATACATGTGCAGTTCAGGTAGACTCCTAGGGGTCCACGGGAGAATCGACGGGTGTCTACGTTAGATCTAATCTTCACATTTTTGTCTAGTTTTGGGAATATGGTAGAAATGTAGCTGCAGTGGGTCCCCCGGAACCAGCTAAATTTTGAAAGTAGTCTATAAAAAAAATCTGAGAACTGAAAGAGAACGAATCTGGTCTAGATGAAGACCTAAAATTTTGTGCTATTAGTTACCTTTATCTTTTTATTACAATATTGAATGTCAAGGTAATTACAATGATTGTCGTGTTTATTCTTAAATGTGATTTTTCGTGCTTTGACCAAATTAAATTGTTATTATGCACCCAGTTAATTATTGTATCCAATTAATTATATTTTTCTAATTAAAGTTCACCATAATCATTATTCTATTGCTTTAGACATTGCGGTTCCGTCATCAGCCAACAAAATCATTTATATATGCTATGAATAGCAGTGGGACTAAAGCTTGGCGCTTTAGTCCCACTGCCCTGCGGAACACCAAAATATTGTGTATCTCAATTTAGAATCATATTGTTTTCCCGTTTTTGATAATAGACAGAATCTTGATACTTGAGTAATTTGCGTTGAACTTTTCGATTTAATACGTAGACCATTGGATTTAATTTTCTTAATTAAATCCAATGGTTCACGTAATCAAAAGCATGTGTCATGTACATACATCCCTGCATACGGTATTTTTTTATCAACATTTAACATAATTATTTGCAGAAATTTGTATATTATGTGCTTATATTAATTGATCGTCTTTTAGAAACCCCATTTGTGACCCAATAAAATTTATTAAATGCCTCAAAAAATAAATATAATCTCTCATAAATGACTATCTCTATAATTTTCGAAAATACGAATAGCAAAGCTACTGGCCTACAGCATTCATATTGATACACACACAGATGCACATATTTTTACACATCTTCAGCGATACGTTTTCAAAACACGACAACGATACTCCAAAATTAACATTAAAACTTAATTCAATTTGTAAAACAAAAATAATAAACCGAAATTCAGAAGGTAAGATTATATTTTGTTTTGTGTCTTTTTAAGATTTATTGACACATACATAAACATGAAACATTGTTAATTAACATTTATATACTGAAGAATTACGACTTTTATATTGTCTTTTTTCATGTTATTATTGGTTAAAAGAGATAATATGCTATCAATTATCGACTCTACTTCTTATTAATTCAGTATTTAACTGCTTTCCATTACAACTGCGTAGTGTAACACAACAGGGATTTACATTTCTGCCAGGCGATGCAACACATCGGAGACGCAACAAACACTTTGGCGCGATGTCGGCCGTCGCTCGAGAGGTCTCGCGTCTCGGCTAAGTGATTAAAATCTCGCGCCGGGCTCACACAAACGAGTGCGAAGTGCGCAGATGAATTTAAATGGGCGCTGCACAAAAGCTGGAGTGAGACGAGAGCCGTCTTCGCAGCTAGTGGGTCGGATCACCTCACCCCTTCCCACCCCACTTTTGGACACAGTTGCCTCGTAAACGGAGGCTCTAGCACGTCTACGAGGCTGTACAATTCAATGATAAAGGTGCAGCACTGGTTACGATCGATCAAGCTCACATAGAAGCTTAAATAACAATTTTACTGAGACCAACGCCCCGTCAAACAGAATAATAGACGAAATATGCCTTTAAATTGTTTTGAGAAACAACGAGGATTAGACTCGAGTAGAAGTAAACGTACACCGGGGGCCGCACAAAGTGTAATGGAGCAGAAGCGCGTCCTCCTCAAAGGGGAGAACAATTTGCAGGGCGAGCGCGGCCGGGGCGAAGCGAGCACACAATCGCCTCGCTATGAAGTTCGCAACTAAAAGCAATCTAAAGCGGCCAACTCGAAACATTCTCGCCGGGAAGCTGAAAGCGAATAGTTGGCAAGCAATTTATCACATATTGGAATTCCCGACAATGAGCACCGAGGCGGAGCGGAGATGCACGGCCGGGTCGGGTAGCCCGGTGCGCCGCCACGAGACCATGCGTCCACGGCCGGCGCTGGCGAGGACAGCGCACTAGCAGCCGCTGGACACAGACCTTTCTCATCGTTTCTGTGTGTTAAGCTAAGCTAAAGCACAAAGATTAATCGAAAAAAAAAGCTCTTTTTCTCTATAAAAAAAACCCACGTACAATAAAGGAGTCTATTGCATGTTTAAACATTTAATAAAAATTACAAAATATATCTCTGCTGCTCGATTTAACGACCGATTATTGCCAAACAGATTTGCATAAACATTTATAGCAAACGTAGAATAAACTATCAATCATATCGATATGTAATAGAAGTGTCCCTCCAATCGAGAATAGATACAATCGCTTTAGGAGCAACGCTAATGATCTGAAGCCTCATGCCGCCAGCTCTCGATAATCTTGAATTGGGCGGACGCACCGACCGCTATTCGTCGGAGCTGTGCCTGTGCATAGGACGCTATGATTGAGCTCCCACACACACACACACCTTTTTGATCAATTCTGAACACGCATCCACTAAACTTCACATAGCAAATTATTAGCATTTTTATGCTAATAAAATATGTTTTCATAAGTATTGTATATTAAAAATGAGAAAATGAGTTTATTGGTTTGTAATGATTTCGCTTCTTAACTTCTTCCCTTATCATCTTCAAATTTTGCATACACGATTCCAGGTTTCCAGAAAAGGCTACATATAGGCATAAAGCAGTTCCCGATGCATAGAAAAAATACTTCTAAACGGTCGTTCAGCATTTTATGGATAGTAAGGAAAACAGATATAAGGAGAATATTATCATTTAAAATAATGACATACAAAATTAATAATAACGCAAGCAAAGATATATTAAGAAATAAGCTAATTATTTGTGGAGTTTATCTGGAGTTGCAGCTTTCTATCGTCGTAATAATCGGCGTTGCTAGAAAAGTACACCTATGTTATGAAATCTCGTTTGAAACATTCGCAGTAAAAACCATTGAGCTACGAGAATGCGTGAATCAACATTTTTCAGGAAGCATCCGGCTCTTATGAATACTACTATACAAATTGGGTGATGAGTACTTTGTGAGGAATACGAAGAGTTATTCCTCACAAAGTACCCATCTAAATTACTGTAAGTAAAGGGTTGTTCGGTTGCCGAGAGGCGGGAGATCAGCGGGGATCGGTTGCCAGGACGCGCGTGCGATCGCGCCCTCCGCGCCCCTCCCCGCGCCCCTCTAATGAAGCTGCAACATCCGGACGCGCCCGACCGCCTTTTATAACGCATTAAGGATTTCATTACGACACTGATCCGCGCGTCTCCGCCTCGCGTTACCAACCCCGCACGCTGAAGCCACCTCTAATCCGAAACCCGTAGCGGCAAAATTTGCATGCGAGCGCCGGAGCGGCATAATCAAATTCGGCCGCCGGGTGGCGTAACATATTAACGTTTAATGTCGTGACTTAGTTAAAGGTTATCCCGAAACGGAATGGCCGCGCGACGCTTTTATTATAACTGCCACACTACATGCGCCACATGCGGGCCATTCACGCCGATTTACGTCGTTCCGGTGTTTCGTAACATTTGACAGCACGGCGCCTGAACTTTATATACATACGTACATCCATACATATTATCCCAAATATGTTGAGAATTGGAGCTCTTCAGATTAACCATGCGTGCTTTGTGTATAAAATAGCCTGGCAACACAATCTAAGTGAAGCAAGGGAGGAGGAGCCTGTGGCAAAGACGTATTCGCGGGTTGATTGTAATCCAATTGGAAAGTAAGTTTATGTGCCCTGTGGGCTGCGAGGATGCTAGTCTCCCGCATCCGATGTCCTAATTTTCCAGTTAAAAATAACTAATAGTGATTGAAAAAACATATAAAATACCATAAAGTTCAATTCATGACAGTTTTTATTGATAAATATAAATAATTTACCGATGAGATAATGTCAACATTTAATTTATTTTTTAAATTAGTCATGTTTCTAATCTAAAGTTTACGGGACGGGCTAAAGATATGAGATGTTTCCTAGTTAGAAAGTAAACTAGTCTCAGTTTTAATCTTTTGTTATTATACATTCTCCTGTTTGAATATATAGAAAAACATAGTAGCGCAAGTTCCAATAGGCTCACTAAAACACTGATACTCGTAGCACGAGAGGCGAGTGGCAACCATTAAGATGTATGCACAGCATTGCAGCCTACGAGCACGTGCGGGTTCGAACTCGCTTTGCTAATTCAGTCGGAGGGCGACGGCGGCTGCACCGCTGCGTTGCATTGTTTGCTCAGCGGACCACGTCGGCAAACAAGGCACGTTTCGGATCTTGTTTGTTTAGCCGTCTGCGTGTCGGTTGGATTTGGGCTGTGGAGAGTTTAGGCCGCACAAACCGTAAACACCCCCCGCACCTCTCCCCCCAGACCCCGCTGCACCCCTGGGCCGCGAGCGACATCCACCGTAGCTGGTCGCCTAATGCTACGCGCAGCTACGGCAAACTTCCGGGAACTGATCTACGACCCTACGTTTCCCGTTCTAGAGAACACGCTACTGCTGGGTTTTAGAGATAATTTATCTCTATGATCTATGTTAGTATATAAATGTGTTGTATATTAAGTAATACTTATTATTAATTTATTTATTTTTTAATTGTCAGTCTTTCTGCATGTCGGTGTGTATGTTCTCTGTGGCTCAAAAAGACATAATTCACATCAGGGGTTATCCTCATAGGCGAATGTGAGGATAGCAACAGAGGTGAGTGATCAGTTTTATATATTCCCATATATTGCCGTGTTTATGTATACACATACGAATGAAAAGGTATGCGTGACATATACTAAATCTAACTCCTTCTATAACACAGATATATATTATTATAGTAAGTAATTCGTATTTAATCAGTGATGCCAACTGCACCCAGCTACAACTGGGTTAAACTGAGATCAGTCCTACCTTTAGCTGTACTCAGCGCTCTGTTCCGTTGTAATTAATAAAGCGTGAGTACGTGAAACGCTGCGAAATAATCTTTCGTGCCTCGCTCTCTGCTCGAGCAAAGTTAATTGCTTGTGTCGTGACATAGAGAACTGCCAATGGAGCAAGGCGATCATAGCATCACATTTTGCAACGGCTAACAAACGAGACTTAAATAAGCTTGAAAGCAAGTTGTGTCTATAATTTTACCTGGTTTAATTTTATTTCTATATTTCTATGTAGAGAACATAATTTGTATTAATTTATGAAGGAAAACGTACAAGTGCTTTCATCTCCCATAATTGGAGAAAACATAAAATAATCAGCGATTTTACTTCTACGAAAAATTTCTGAAGCGCTTGATTAATATTAATAATAGGCGATTTCGATATTTTTTTTGATAAAGCGCAAATTGAACGTTAATTTGTGTTATAATTTGGTTAGGCCTTGGACGCACCTGGCTCGTTTGGATTAGGAACTCTGAAAGTGAACCCTTCCAAGTGGCATGTGCAGCCTCCAGACGAGGGCAGTCGGAGTTCGCCAAGTAGAGCTGATTAATGGCCGTGCGGCACGTTTCGGGTGGACGCTGATTAAAGTTTGTAATTAATTCGTAGATCACAGACTTGACCTAACGGACGTTAAGGATCACAATAATGTAGGCATTCATGTTATAATGTGCTTGTCGGCTAGGACGTAATGATGGCGGAAAATGCATAATTTATAGCAACTTATGTACTTTTTGAATCTGACTTGTTATAAACAATCAGCAAGTAAAAAGAAACAAAAGCTTACCCATACTGTCGAGAGCCATTTTTAAATGTTTTACCTGAAATACAAAAAAAATATTATAAGAATAATTGTAGTACATGTATTATTTGCGCACAAAATTAAAAACTGACTTCAAATACATTAGAAAAAACTATAGTGGTGTATTTTTCAGTTATTTTAATTTCAATATCGGTTCATAAATGACCCAGTTTCAAGGCGACAAACGAAATAAAATCAACCTAATTGTGAACGTCCTCCTTTTTGTTGGTTGAAAATAATAATGAGAAAAGAAAGAAGGTCGTACAATTTGTAATATTCTTTACCGCAAACCCAAATACAACATTAAAAGAATGAACAAAGACGCAAGTACAAATGCCGGAGTGTGCGGGGCTCGTTGCGTCCTTATTCGCCTTACGAAAGTGTCTACATTTGACGAAGGTTCAATTAAGCGCTGGTGAACATCCAATAACCTTTAAAAAACGACTTTCACCGTTTATTTTTTATTTCATTAGGATGATTCTCTGTTGTTCGTAATAGTAATTGACTATGTGCTTTTACTGTTGAAAAGCACAGCCAATGTAAGAGAACATGACGCTTACCAAAGTCTCGTATTACACCAAATTCGAGGTTTGTATGTGTCAGAGGCTAGTTGCGTGGCACGCGACGGTGTGGGGCGGCGGGGCGCGGCCCCACTGCCAGCCGATGAGCGATGAGCGACAAGCGCCAGCGATTTCTGTCGATGCCTGTCGACGTCTGTCGACATCTGTCTCAACGCTCGTTCAGATCAGATTCCGAATGTGAGATTGTTTTCCGACTATTAAAGTTTAATACTTTTAAGAAGTATTTATATACTAAAAGGAAGTATTTATATACTAAATTTGATATTAGTTTTTTTTAAGGAAAAAAGAAACTATTCCCCAAAAGAGATACCGGAATAAATGGCTAAAAAGAATCGGTTAGCTTTCCGCGCGACGTGTTCGCCGACCGGCTTGACAGATTTATGTCGGCCGGGGCCGCCCACGGGGAGCGTGGCCGCGCTGCACGGAATTAATGCCCCAACGAATGTTGTTTAACACTGAGCTTCCGCTTATGCGAATACTGAAATGGAATTTGTTCAAAAATGAATACACTGCCAGAGGAGAGAATAAATAATCTTCACATATTATAGCCCCCCGTTCCGCACAATATATTTTTGCACGGTTTAATGAATAGTAATAACTTAGAACTGTTTTAGTTAACTAAGTATATATGTATATATAACATTTGTATATAAAAGGACATCATTTAAAGTACAGTTTCTTCTAAAATTCAATATAGCCTTTCTTCTTCGACACATACTGAACTATTGAGTTAAACACACAGGACATAATACAAAAGACAGACGCCGACGTGAGTGCACATAAGGCGTGCCCGCTATCAGTGGGACAGTGCATCGCTGCGGCCCCGCTGTAACTTGCAACGGTTGGCGTGGATAATCGCTGAGGCTCAGGGCGATCTTGGAGTATCGTTTCGCACCAACTATTGGGTATCGGCCACCTGTGTATTTTCTTTTTAATAATAATAATACTTTATTTTTATTATTATTATTTTATTGGAAACGATGAGAAACAAGTAGACGGTTCACCTGATGTTAAGCGATTCCGTCGCCCATAGACATACTCAAGATCCGGAGAGCTGCGTGTGCGTTGTCAACCTGGGAAATTGGATAGAACAGGTTTATTGGGTAGGTGGGTAATATATTAATGATCGGGAGGGGAAAAGAATGAGGTAGACCAAAGAATATACAATTACTTTTAATATTGCCTTTATACAGTAGACGTTACTCGGATTATTCTACGACAAGGAATGGAAGAGTCAAAATTAAATCATGTTACCTTAATTTAAAGTAAGCATGATGTACTCCTTAAACAATGGAATTAACAAAAAGTAAACAAAGTGCAGAAATGTGGCCTCTACAATAGATTCTCTACAAGACAAACAGTAAATTCATAGACGGAAGCAAATAGAGCACGGTGGAGCTGTGAAGCGCTGGATGTGCTTAGCAACGAGCAGAGGCGTTTTAAAGCACAGTAACGAGATATAAAGACCGCGAGAATACGCTTCGGAACTCAAACGAAAGTCGGAGTTTAAAGTTTTGATGTTTGATTGCTTTCGGTTGTGTTATAGGAAGTTCCTTCTGGGGATCCCGGAAGCGCCATGTGCCACAATTACAGAATTTGTTTACATTTGTTAACGCTTACACAAATAGAACCACTCAAAATCTGAAAGCCTATATCATTGATTTTTAACAGACGCTGGAATACTTTGTAAGTTAATATTTTAATATATTTTTCGTTTATAAATTCTCTCTCTTGCAAGAATCTTACTATCTGCATAAATACTAAGAAGCCAAATACCTCAGAGGCTTCTGTCATCATAATGTATTAGAAACGTTTAAAATTTAAAAATACTTTAAGCAGAGAATTTACCAGGCACATGAATAATAACAGTTGATTCGCGAGGCAATCGGAGGTCACCGTCCTTCATACCTAAACTACATTTTCCATGTAAATGTGACATTAATACAGTGGTTTCAACCATTCCATTTGTTTCTATAAAAGCCGAATTTTTTAATCGAATGAAACAACGGGGCTATGTTACTGAACATATGTCACAAGTAGACAGAAATTTGACAGAACGTCCAGCTAATGGAGTTTGGGTGAGAGATGGGATTCTTGAGTCCCGCGTGCTATCCCTGATTACGAATAGAGTGCATTGGAGGTGGAGCAACAAATAACAATCGTTAAATAGTTCTACAACTTTTATAAGTTTTTCTATGTGTACTCGTATTGCATTTAATTTTTCATGACTATACTTGGAATGGAATTAAGGTCATCGTTAGACCCATCTTACGCAACGATACAAGCCACTAATGAGGGGCGGGCATTATGCAGAGGAGCCGGGCGCCGCGTCTAGTCCAATTACAGGCCCTGTGTGGCCTGATGGCGTGGCAATCGGGCGAATGCCGGGACGAGCGTCCCACGGCGCCACACAGTGCACAGCCGCACCTTGCGACGCGGCGGATCGCGAATAAGCGCTGGACACGGAGAAAAGGACGGTATTGAAGCTGCAATGCAAATGATGCAGACTGATTCTACTTTGGAAACGGGAACTTAACAACCGATCTCACGAGACCAAGTCTCACACTTTTACATTACATAGTATAAGAGATTGTATAAAAGGATACTACCATGTACGATTAACATCGAAATATCTAGTAAATAAATAATAAAATTTGACGTATTAGTACTATGAAATATATTTAAAGCACAGAACAGGCAAAGCTAATTTTGATCCGAAAATCAGACGAAGCGAAGAAGGACTTTTCATGGCATTACGTTGCGCGTTGAAAAGAGGCAGATGAGAGCGGCGGACGGCCGAGGCAGACGCTTCGAGCGCGGCGTGGCGTTCACAGCCAACACGACCGACCATTCACAGCCCTCTCTAATCCGAGATGAATAACAAGCTTGAATAATTACACTATGAATAATGTCTCCTCTGATCCGTTGGTCACGTTCCCTCGAAGTACGATCGCCTTAATCGTGCGTCCTGAATAATAAACGTTTAAGCGGTGAATGGGACGCCCACGGATGACTCCTTGTACGCGGCTCTTTATTCGTTACGCAACGGCTGAGCGTTTGTCATTATACATACATTTATGTACATTCGATAGCATCCTGTGGATCACGTGCCTAAATAAGCCTTTGGTGCAATGTTTTATGGACGAACACGAGAGAAAGTATTATGCCGATCGCCGAGGTCGGCTTTATATATCGAGGGCTTGGCCCGGCATCCCGTATGATTTGCGCGATCCACCTGAACTCCCACTTGCGCTCCATTCATCCGGGCATTTGCATACACGAGCCCCGCGCGGCGCTGCTTCTGGCAAGCCAATTCAACCAACACCTCCAGCCAGATCTTGGATTGCGAGCTCACGTTGCGTAAATTGCTTTGCCGCTTCTCTACTGACTTCTCGGGGTCTCCACGTTTTGTGAGCCATCTGATTCGTAGAATCTGTTTTACGTTTATTTTACTAAAATATAAAAAAAATTTAATCTTAGTGAAATTTAGCGATTATATATTTAATAATAACTTTACAAATTTGCAAGAATATTACGATTCAGTAAAAAGAATTTGTGGACTTTATTACTCTCGGTAGTTTCCGACCTACTTATGCATAATTCAGTGAAAGTCCAATTTCTAATAAGAAATAATAATTTAAAAAGCTTTTTATTAAAAATTTCATTTAATTCATTTTTATAAAAATCTTACCAAATTAACATTGATTCACTTGATACTTATTGTTTATCAAAGGTTTCTGTTTTTCGTTGTACAATTTTATGGCTACCTATGCGTGCGTATAAGTCACAAGAAAAATTTTTGCAAAAAAGAGAGGGCGATCATTCGACTAAATTTTTTGCAACTGGCCCAAGCCAACCCCAGACGAGGGTAATGAGACGTGAACTATCTGATATGCCATCGAGCCGACTCCGCGTCTTGTGTCCTCGTCACTGTGTATGCCGCGAGAGAGGGACGGGGAGAGTAATTAGTGAGCCTCCGGCTGATATTAATAGTCCAAGTTTGAGTTGGCCGCGATAAGCTCGCCGTAAACGCTCTACTCGCCAACAGCTCCCCAAACACTTGTTCGATGGGAATGAGAGACATCCCGAAATATATTTATAGCCTTTGTATTTTGTTCTTACGTTCATTCAAAGAGAATTTTGTTAGATAGTCTGATAATAAAAAAAAAAGTATTTCTAAAGCAATATAGAATAGAATTATGAAAGTACGCGTTTTTGTAAAATAATTAACAAGACAAATATGACTGAATATCGCAAAGAAATGTTTAATAAAAAGCTCAGATTGAAATAATGCACGAAATAATTATAGGAAATGCAAATTGCTATTATTCTTATATTAATTATTCTCTGACTTGCAATTGGGTGTATAACATATGAACAGGTTTTGTTAGTGACTTTTATTTTTAATCATTTTAAATTCTTGTTAAAATTATATAAGCATTTGGAGGATATTTGTGTGGAAATAAAATGCTTTGAAACGAATTGCTTGGTATCTCTATAATGTCTCGTCATAAAACTTTTAGCACCAACATAAATTATTTATATGATATGTTTTATAAGCGTTTTAGTTTATTAAGATAAATTCATAGTTACTGACACTCATAATTTTTGAAATTGATTCGAAAAATGCACAATTACCGATGTAAACATATCACGCCCGACAAATACTCGTACTTGCTATCCGTGTGCATTTCAAGTAAATTTAACGATAAAATATAAACTTCTCTGTGCTGTTGGTGTCGGGCAAAGTGTCGAGAGTGGGGCCTAACAGGATAATTCGAGCCACCGGCTCAGAGGTAAACAAACAGACGAACAGCGAACTGTCCGTTCGTAGCATCAGTGTGGATCACGTAGTTATACCGTCACGTGTCCGTGCCGTGGGCCGCCCGCCCCTCCCCTCCCTCGGCCTGCCAGGCTGCCAGGCTGCCACTCACTGGCAAACGCAACACGCAGCTCAATGCATTTTTATAGGAACCGTCTGAAGGTGATCGCGTGACGGAGCACTCGCTGCGCATATCGTTTCAATCGGAGTTTAAACATTCACTACGACGGAATTTAAATTGAATTCTGATGTTTTTAAAAAAAAAGGAAATTCTATTTGTTAACACAGTAAATATACATTTTCAAAGCTTTGTGCTCACTGGACAGATACCATTTTGCAAATAGACTGCTGCCTAGCAGAACAGTAGCAACAGAGCAACCCAGCGGAAATAAATAGTTTGAAGCTACTATTAAAGTGACAGATGTAGGTTGACAAATGACTGACGTTGAATGAATGAATGACGTTATGAATGAATTCATGGTCTGTAAGGAATACGCAGCCCCGGAGAAAGCGGATTGCCTGATGGCGAAGAACACTAGGCATTAGCGCAGAGCGGACGGCAACGGCCAATCCATCCAGAACTCCTTGTAACGTTTTCTTTATCTATTTCGTGTGTGGTTCTGTCAACCGTGTGCCCGTCCTGCCATTAGGCGCCGTTGCTCCCATCCCTAGCAATCATTGCGGACTGAATGCGCTAATGTAGATGGAATGGAAGCTTCTACATATGTAGACAGTGGGCAGCTTCTAGATTGAGACAGTTTGTTGCTAATTGCTGTAATTGCAGCAGTATCTGTGAAACGTCGGTTACTTAAAAAAAAAGTCTAACTTTTTAAGGATTTAGAGGACAAATATTATTTTTATAAGATTACTTTAATGTTATAATCGCGTTACCATATTTTTAATAAATTAAGGTGGTAGAGCAAAACATCCTGTATACAGCTCTTAGTGCACTTACAAGACCGCTTGCAAGGGGAGGTGCCACCGCCATGGCAAATTGTTTGCTCGTTTGTCATTTTTTGCCAATAAACATTTAAAACGTTAAAAGGATCCATAATACAGAGGACGATTCTTAGTACCTACTTTATAAAAATGTTTCGATCTTCAATAACTAAAGGGTTTTTCAATTTTTATAACAGTATTTAAACAATTTGTAGAACAATAACGAAATATAACAAATCTTCGACTCTCATTGGTCGTATCGGTAGCTCGTCCCGAGCCTACCAGCCTACGAAGCAGCCTACGAAGCAGCCTACGAACTTACGTCATGTCTTACGTTATCTCTTAAGGATTAGCAACAAGACTGGCACTCTCAGTTCATTATATGTAGATCATCTGCACATCTCGATCGCTAGTAAAAACAATTTAGTTCTATCTATTTTCTATTCAAAGTTATACACAGCACGTATCATTTGCCTCGATTATATTCAACGTAATTATCGTCAGTTATCTTAAAACTTAATATTTCCACTTAAATTAAATATACGCTATGGAAAATACAACCCTACTTTGAATATAGAATCAATTGAATTTTTAAAATAATCGTTATGTGACCAAGCCCAGCTTTTGGCGGAGCTTAAATAAACCGAAATGTATATATGGAACGTGACTAAATTAAAGGAATAAACTTTGAATACTGTTACATTATTTGTGGCGAACCGTACTCCCCGTCGGAATAAAAGTAAAACCAGTCTAAAATAATTCGAGAGCAACACAGATCCGTCCTCGAGGGCTCAGTGTGTTGCAATGAAAAAAGTTTTTTCAAATACAGCTCTCGTACACACAAACATGGAATTTTCATGTTCAATTAAAACTCCGGAAAACCTCAACTTTTATTCAATACACAAAATTGAGTATGGATAGTTTTTGTGCGCGGATGTGGGGCCAAAGTGCGGGATCAAAGCGGACTGCAGCGGGAGCAAAACAACTATGCGACTCAAAATGCTTGTGAAACCATACTCGGATGTAAAAGGCAGGGCTGCCATCTGATCGTGGTAAGCAATCGGAACTACGCTGGTTATTTTTGTTTTTTGAAACAGCATGAAAATCCAGTAAGAATTAGGAGGTAAGAGTCAATAATCACCGCCACCCTTGCACCAAATCTTTGGATATTCAGATCATCGAAATATCCAAAATTACTTGGTTCTTAAAAATAAGTGTATAATATCGATTTTACGTATATCGTAATCTCGCTGACCACCATGGCCACTTATTTATGGAAAAACGCAATCATCGATAAAACCTTAAAAAGTTGTGGTTCATTGTAGATGCTTTAAAGTTTAGATATAAAACTAAGTTGATTTAAAATTCATATACTTGCAACCAGAATTGCATTGCAACATAGCACGTCAGCGCGTCGCTTTCTTCGTTAGTAAATGGCCGCCACCCCACGCTAATTAAAAAAGCTCCTCCGGCGAGACAATGTGCTTGCCCGGCTATAGGTCTACCTCCAGAGTTCAAAGTCAGGGCGCAACATTATAGGTGGCAGCCCTAATTACACACGCGAGCGGGGCTGAATGGAGTCGGGAGCAACCCTTTGAGCCAGTATCGCGAGGGCCCCGAGTGCTCCGACCCCGCGAGTGCGCGCCCAAACCCTGACAATAGTTGACACCACTTACGACCGCTCTGTGCGTTCCGGGTTCATTTTTTTTAATATAGAGAAGTAGCTTTCAGCATTAGCACGGACGAGGCGTGCTGTTTTAATATCGAACAAAGGCGCTGTCGTTCGCTCGTACGCGGCGCGCCATGCGTGCCCTTGTCAAGTGTTAATCACCTGCCGTTTAGAGAGAGAGGGGGAAATAATCACCATATTGTGGCCTTTATTTTCGCTCATATCCGTGATTGCGTCCGTAGTGCATTGTGCTGTTGCATTTAAAAATAAAATGACGTGGCAAGCAAGTAAAGGTGAAAAAGAGAGAACGCAGAGACAAATGTCCGAATGGGGTTCAACGCCCAGTCGCAATCGATCGCACCCGAATCGAACGGCTGTGGCCATCAAACTTCGCCCACTCTAATTGCCCAGACTAATGGCCCACATATGGGCTTAATGGAGCGCTAGGATTTCCCATTTGTGGTTTCGGTCTGAGTACGCTTCGGAAAAGTTCTCGTTTTAGTCGCAGGATATTATTTGGACGCGGTTAATGTTGCCGATATCTCGTTAACACAACAACACGGCGTAAAACAAATGCAACAGAGCCACGATGCCGCCGCGCGCTCCTCTCATATATCGGACGCAACCATGTGCGCAATCAATGTAGGTCAATATATAGCACTAGAATATTTTAACAGCGTGTCAAATTATCACGTAAAGATAGATACTTCATGTCTTCAAAACTAATGTTGCTAACAAAGATAAAACTTTCATATATGGTGGATAACGAAGCAATACAAACGTTCAAACTATGTCACAAGCGAAATAATGACAGCGAACTCTGATGCGAAATGACAGAGAACGAACGAGATTAACATGCATTCAAAAACAAGGACAAATTCGAAATGCACTCTCTCATTAAGCATAAAAAATGATACAAGAGTTTCTCGACGTGACCTAATTAAACCCACATACGCATAGAAAATGCACGGGGTGAGTAATTAACAAGCTCGCGTATCTTTTGGCCGGGTTAGACAGAGATGGTTGTTATAGCCGTTAAGCACAATTTTGATGTCATACACCGGCCAGAAATACAACGCGACTAACTTCGCGTATCGCTTCGTATATACGTATATACAACTCTTGCAGCTGGCAGCATCCACCCTATCCGGCGAAATTGCTAAGATTCAGAAAAGTACAGCGTACAATAAATGCAACGTCTGGTATTTAAGGTAGTTCTGTATTTAAGACAAAAGCGTCAAAAACATGACGACGAAAGTCAATTTTCAAAATAATGCATTGACACAGAAACCGATTGAGAATAAAAAACGAAATTAAAATAAACTATAAACAAAGTAAATTCTACTTTGGTTTAACAGACTATATTATGAACTGAAAGTCTAAATTTAATATCCGTATTAAGTTCCGTAGCAAGAGTTGTTCAGCTTGCAACTAAACTTACAATAATCTTTTAAAAATAATAATAGTTTTTATTCTATATTCTCCTTACAATACATATTATTTTAAATAAGGTAATAGCACATAGCAGATTGTTGATATACATATTGCGGGAGACTGATGCCCCAAACTAAGCTCAAAAATTGTATTGTCGAGTCATCAGGCCTCCGCCATTTCAAGCTGCACAGGAACTAACATCAGATTTTCAGTTTCATTATAATTAATTTTTCATTTCATTTCCTAGTCATTTATTTGCTCGAATAAGGTACATTATATATAATAGGTGTTACAATTAATTGGTGTCTTCACTTATTCTGCCTGTTGAACAGGCGTGCATAAATTATTACAAAAAATTTTTTTAATTTATTCACATTAGTTTACTTAAACATTTTCTCGAATAATTATAAAGAATACATATTTTCGTCAGGTATTATACATTATTGATGTCAAAAAATTCAATAAGTATATACATAGTCATATTTCGTAATAAACTGTAACAACATACAATAAAAAACCGTTAATATTGATTTTATAAATAACGTCATCTGAATATTCAAGCCCTTCAATAGCCTATGTAAAATATTCCGAAACAC
>DWHK01000029.1:0-21379 GCA_018247855.1 Graphium androcles | reverse complement strand
TATATATACATATACATACATACATACATACATACATACATACATACATACATACATACATACATACATACATAGTGTACTATTTTAAATAATAAAAGCAAAGTTGTTTAGTCACATTTTTATTATTATTTGCAGTAACATGCCGCGTAGATAATGATTGTTTCCTCGGGCACATATGTTTGGCAAATAGCTGCCAATATGGATGTAGACATGATGAGGATTGTGGGCCTGAAGAAATTTGCAAGAGCAATTATTGCCAAAATCCTTGTTTAAATGATAACAATCCTTGTGGTCCAAACGCTTTGTGTTCTGTCGTCGAAAGAAAAGCTGTCTGTTCGTGCATCGATGGGCTAATACCCAATCCAACGCCTAACATCGGCTGCGTTAGGATACCTTCAACCACTTGTGGAATGCATAGCGATTGCGGTGAAGGATGGCGATGCGAGGACGATCGTTGTCGACCTGCTTGCACAATAGATGGATCTGAGTGCTTGCAAGGCGAACGTTGCGATTTAGGTGTATGTAAAGACGCATGTACCTCTGATGAACACTGTTCTGATGATGAAATCTGCGACGGACGTTTATGCGTACTAGGCTGTCGATCCAATTCCCAATGCTCTGTCACGCATGCATGCATATCAGGTCAATGCGTAGACCCGTGTGCGGAGCCAGCAACATGTGGTGCTAACGCACTGTGTGCTACTGAAGATCACAAATCAATATGCACATGTCCTGGTACACTATCAGGAGATCCAAAGGTGGCGTGTGGAAGAATAGAGACTTTACCCTGCGGTAAAAATAAAAGCTGCCCTGATGAATTTATATGCTACGGGGACACCTGCCATCCATCATGCAGAAGGTACTTCTTGACCTATGTTCAATTTAATAAAATAAAATTTAAATAAAACTTTATTTTCTTTCATCTGAAAAAAAATTATTATAGTAACATAGTAATATATAGAGTAAAAAAAAGTTTTTTCTATCGTTATTCATTATTTTATATCAAAACGTTCCAGAAAGGAAAGGCGAAGATAACTTTGTTATTGAAGTTTATATAGGTATTAAAACATATATTCTGTTTGCAGTGATACGGTATGCTTATCAAATGAAAAATGTATCAGAGGAATTTGTAGGACCATCTGTAATAGTGATGATGGATGCAACAATGGCCATATATGTGAAAATAGGATATGTAAACAAGGTTGTCGCGATGACAATGCTTGTAATGATGATCAAGCTTGTGTTGGTGGACAATGCAAAGGTAAACATTTTTATGGTATATTTTAAAACATATACGAGTATTAAAATGCAACTTTCGTTTTCGTACTTTTAAGAATTGCGTTGAAAATTTTATAAGAAAGCTATACTAATCGCCTTAGGGTTCTTATAAAACATTAGCATAATATTATTACATTTATATAATTCAATGTCTTACTGATCATTTCTTCTGTGACATAAAAAAGCAGACTGTAACACCTAAGTATTTTTTTCTTGATTTTCCATATCCTCTTTCCCCTTTAATAGAATCTTCGATTTCATTTCATTCTTGCTATATTTAGGGACATGTTACATTTTACTAGCTTTTAGTTTCGGAATGTTCTTGTTTAAGCAAATGTTGTTTAATTCTGCCTAATCTATAAATAATAAATCTACTAGCAATAATTTCATACGTTACTGTGTTTTTGGGTAAGCGTTAGGATTCAGGACATTTAAATACTAAGTACTTATTTTTTTATTTTTTGGTTTTTACATGCTATATAAATAAGTACGTCTTTAAAGTAATGACAAACAATCTCTAGTATATATTATTTTCTTAACATATTTTTCTAATATTGTATATATACGTTGTTTTTTTTAAATCAACGGTACATGAATTTTAACTATTTTACAGACCCTTGCAAAGAGACTAAAAGTTGCGGCATTTGCGCTCTATGTGAAGTGATAAATCATCGTGCTCAGTGCAGCTGTTCTAGTAATTACACTGGAAACCCTGTTGTCGAATGTAAAAAGAAACGTATACAATGCGATGGATTTTGTCCTTGCGATGAAAGTGGATACTGCACATCACTCTGTGAAGATAATTCCGATTGTTCCTGTAGCGAAAAATGTGTAAATGGAGGATGTCGGTCACTATGTTCTATCAGAAATAAGTGCCCTCAAAGACAGATATGTTCACAAGGGGTCTGTACTCCTGGTTGCAATAACGACAGAGATTGCGGAGAAGATATGAGGTGTTCTTTAAAACAGTGTGTGCCAGTTTGCCAGGAAAGCTCTTGCGGAAGGAACGCTTTATGTATATCAACACGGCATCGGGCTGTTTGCAGTTGTGCCAGTGGTTATTCGGGTGATCCATCTAAAGAATGTAAATCCTACGAATGCTTGAAAAGTGAAGATTGCGGTGTAGATGAAATATGTAACAAAGAAGGTAAATGCAAAAATGTTTGTCTGAGCACTTGCGGTGTAAATGCTATATGTAGATCTGTAAACAAAACTCCACAATGCACCTGCCCACCAAATTATGTAGGCAATCCGAGAGTAGAGTGTTCTAAACCGCCGGCAGGAAGCTGTTTACGAAATCCATGTGGTATCAACGCCCGATGTCGTGATTTAGATGACGGCAGTTATGAATGCACATGTCCTCCTGGATGTGCCGGTAATCCACAGAGACAATGTTTTTGCGGGGCTATGACACCGTGTGCACGAATATCTTGTGGCATAAATGCTCAATGTCGAATTGGATACAATGGAAAACCTCTCTGTTATTGCCCACGAAATTATCCTCAAGGAGATCCAAACATAGAATGTAAGTTTTTAGAGTAGGAAACCATAATTAAAAATTAAGCATTTTAATAAAATTAGAACTCCTTAATTTAAGACTAAGGTTCGTACTCATCATCATATAATGTGTACAGGTAATCAGGAAAGAACTGTCATTGACTGTAGAACCACTGGATGTGGACTAAATGGAGAATGCCTGAGAGAGGGTGCAGAATTTGTTTGTCGTTGCATTCCCGGAACTGAGGGGCAAGCAGACGTCGAGTGTCACACTAGTAAGTTAAAAAGCCAATGTATTATATGCCACGCGACACTTGTAAAAATGCACGATTAGTTTTTTTTTGTAATTAATAATAATGTGCAAATTAAAAAATATATAATTACAAGATTATAACCAAAGCAAGAAATAAGTTTAAATGTATATGATGTTAAAGTTTGTACGTCCATTTTACGATAGATGATAGAGAACATATTTTTGTAAATTTTACAATGGTGAGGGTTCTGTGCAATATATCCTAAATTGATAGTTATTTTAATTTTGTCGAATTTTTTAGTCTATGTAATTTTTTCCTTCTGTACAAAGACTTTAATGTTCGAATACTGTTCATATAAAAAGCGTGCAATTGAGTTCGTATCCTAAATAATTATTCGTAATTGTCATCATTACAATATAATTTAGTTTATTGATATTAGTGGAAGCATTCTCACCGTTCGTGCTTAAATACAGTCAGTAACATTTTGTTCGGCTTCATGTACATATCGCTTGTATTATAATATACCGTTATATATCTTTGATCATAAACTGTCAGTTTCAAAAAGCATGCACTGTCTCGTGAGAAAGTTTCCTCTTCATGGCTGAAGGTACAGCTCTTTCGACTCTGCTTTCTTCTTTCACATCTTCCTAGGTATCGAATGCACGAGTGACAGGGACTGTCCAGTAGACAAAGCGTGTTTGAGCTTACATTGCGTCGACCCATGTACGATACGAGGCGTTTGCGGCGAAGATGCGCTCTGCGTGTCTGTTTTACATCGAGCCCAGTGTTCATGTCCACAGTGCTATGTGGGTCAACCACGTCTTGCTTGCCGCCTCGATCCAACTTGCAAGCCAACAGTGGAACTAAATACAACTATAACTTGTTCAGATACTAAGCCATGTCCACCTAAATTGGCATGCGATGAGAACACTAACCAGTGTCGTAATCCTTGCATGGAATATCAGAATTGCAGGCCAAATCAAAAATGTGAAGTCAGAAACCATAGACCCGTTTGCGTATGCCGTAATGGGTTTGCATTGAACGATAAAGGGGAACTAACATGTGCCCCTGAACATGCAGAATGCACAAGGGATGATCAATGTCCTTCTAATGCCGTTTGTCGAAATTCTAAATGTGTGAATCCTTGCTTGGCATCACGAGAGCCTATGTGTCCTCAAGGAAAGCAGTGTGAAGTAGTAGAGCATCGAGTTATGTGCGTTTGCGTTGAGGAATGTCATCCAACCGTATCGATTTGCTTGAGAGACAATGGATGTCCTCAAAACCTGGCCTGTATTGATTTCCAATGTAAAGATCCATGTAAAGGGGTATGTGGTGACGCTCCGTGCTCAGTTGAAGACCATCACCCAGTGTGCAAGTTTTGTCCTAACGGATTTACTCACGATGAAAAATATGGCTGCATTAAAGGTAATTTTGGCGCTAGCAAAATGTTAAATATTTCATAGTTTCTTTTAGTACTTTTATGTCGTAATGAATCTTAATATTTTTTCTTCATATTGCAGGAAATATAGATTATTTCTACTTCATGCGGCTCTTTCTGTCTATTTCTTGTTTCTAGCATGGTTACATTTCTATTTCCACAGTATGAACTTCTTCTATATCAGGTAGTTTTTGAAGCATGGTGTTATCTATGTGTGTAATTATTATTCATTTGAATGTAACTTTCACAATGGTGGCGGATGCGCTTGGGCACTTTATTCTAACGCTTTAAAACTCTGGCATAATACGAGCTGCAAAAAAACTGCCACGAGACAGAGTTTGCAACTATAAAATTAATGCCTTTTTGTGTTTTTATTTTTTATATTTACACAGCGTGCCTGTTTATAATTTTTTTTGTAATATTATTAATAAGTAATTTATAAGTAGCGTATGTTTTTGTGTTTATATACATATGTACGTAGTCATCACTTATATGTTTATTTCTTTGTGATCACTTTAATTGTATACCTTTCTTTTCCAATTATTCTTAAACCTGTTGTTGTATTTAAAGTGATAAATATTGAACCCTTTAGACTATTTAAATACTATGATTTTTTTTTAATCTAACGCGTAAGCTTTAAACCTTTACAACATCAATTCAATAGAATACGTTTAAAACTGACGAAACTTTTTTGATAATTTAATTTTATCATAATTTAAATTACGTATTATGAGATTAACTAATTACATGTATACAGCTTTAGGATGCGGCGCACACGAGCATTGTGCAGAAGGCCTCGCATGCGTAAACGGACAGTGCACAGACCCTTGCCTCAATGGAAGTCCATGCTCAGCGGGACAACGCTGCGCTGTCGTCAACCACCAGCCTGTTTGCTCAAAGGGTATTAGTACTTAATAGAGATAAATGTTGTAACAATTTTTTCATAGAAAACAATAGGTAAATAATAATAAAGGCCGGTTAGGCTCCTGTAATTCCTCTGCTGTGACTGTTGAGTCGATGAAGGGCGGTGATCGCTTACCATCATGCGAGCCGCTTGCTCCTTTTATAAAACATCACTGAGTTATATTTTTTCTTTATATTTTTAAATTTTACGATACTTGGTCCAAAGGCGTAGCTGGATAAACATTAAGTTATTTTGATAACTTTGTCCGGATATTTACTCTGTCTATGTTTAGTATACATAACCAATAAATAGAAATATATTTTTAGTAAAGATCCATTCCTCTCAGGTGAACGTTACAAATAAATAAATACTTTTCTTTTTATAGTAATACTATCATTTATATTTTTTTGTAGTTTGTCAATGTCAAACTGGCGCAGACTGTGCAAGATACCCGAATACACATTGCGATGGTTGCGCATGTGTCACTGGTAAGTTTATCTACATAATTTGAAAACGGTACTAAGAAGACAAAATAAAATGCTTTTGATTGTTTCTTTCACCTTCGTTACGTCTTTATACGACTTATTATTATTAGACGACTAAATTAATTAACTTTCGAATTTAAATTTCTAAATTAAATTACAACTTCTTACTAAATTCTATTGATTTATTAGATACACCTTCTACAAATTGCGCCCATTGTCGACCTGGAGTACCTTGTGATCCATTTTCGGGAGCTTGCATGGAAAGTAAGTAACTAGGAAATTTTGTAAAGTGCATTAAATTTCTCTTTTGATATGCAATAGTTGTGCTAATGTCTTGTGTGATTTAGTTATATATTATTATATACGGACTCGACGTTGTTCGAACTTTGGTATTATATGCTAAAATCACATAAGTTTTTTATTCGCAGACTACTATTATAAAACTAGTATGTTTGCGTTTTTATATATTTGGTTAATAGCAAAACTAACTCCAAATGAACTGGTTATTGCTATTATATTATAACGTTTCACTATGTCCGATAAAACGCCACAAAGTACTGGCTACACTGTCACGGCAGACCCGGCAGACACCATTATCATTACCGTAGATGCAGTATGGTAAAAATTGACGGACTGTTTTTGTATTTGCTGTAGATATACCTACTTCTTGGTTTAGGCATTTGAACTCAAATCCTGTGTTTGAGCTTAGACAATTCTTTTATTATAGGTATATGTATATGTCATTTAATTATATATCCTGCTTGTATAATTTTGTCTTTAGAAAAACTCATTCGAAGATCTGATTAGTCTACATTTCGATTTACTCTATCTTCCTATCTTAGTCTCTGGGCTTTTTGAAATTTGGATTTTCGTTCTTCATTTAGGTTTCTTGATATACTTTCAGTCTCATATGATTTAATATTGGGCTTATATATTTCCTTCTTTCTTCTTCTCCATTTGAAGTTATTATTTAAAGAAAAGTTTTGTTTTGTATATTTTATTAATATGTTTGTTATTACGTTCCAATTAACAGATGATCGTCCTAAAAATATCCCACTAACATACTCCGACACCACTACTACCAGTTCTACATTAACGGAACCGACAGTTTGGTCTATCCAAAACACTGACAATGACTTAAACGCTATTTCAACTACGGATTCAACGACTGATCAAACAAATTATAAAAACACAGCTCTATCTAGTAATAGCGCTCATATAAATGTTATAACCGAAAATAGTAATGACATATCAACCAATACTAATAGTGTCATTACAAGTAGTATGAGCATTAATGAAAACGATGAAAATACTTTTACACCGAAAACAATGTTGAATACTTATCCGTTTATGGAAACTGACTATGTTGTAAGATCTGTAAACGAAAATACAAATACAGCGACACTTGAAAATAATTTAGAACAAGTTTACTTGTCTACTACCTTGGTTGATAAAACATCTATACGGCAAGACACAACTGAGTCAAATGAATTGATTAAAGATTTACCTAAAACAAGTAGGTTATCATTTGAATCTACTACACCATACAATTTTGAAAACACGGATGACAGTGTAAGTGAGGACACAGCAACTGTATCTAATAAATTGGAGGATACAACGCCTACAGTTAGTTTTTACACGGAATATAACAACAATTATCAGTCAACGTTGGATTCTGATGAGTTAGTGCAAAGTAGTAGCACAATACATTTCGAAAGTACTGTAAAGCCGTTTTCCATGCGTACTGAAACAAATGGCACAAGAAAACAAGCAAGCGAAAGCAAACTATATAAAACACCGGATAATCAACGTAAATTAAATAACAATTACACCCATATTACAGTATCGGCAGTTATTGAAAAAGACAATAGAACTAAAGATAAAACATTTGACACTACAGTTCGAAATTATTTTACTTCTGAATCAGACAATGACGGGAAAACCGATTTAGATAAAAGTACTGATTCTATTAAACAAGATCAAACCCCGACTAAAGATAACACGAATTGGTTAGAATCTAGTAAGGTAACTATACTCCCAAATTCATTACAAACGGACAGTTTTATAGAAAATGAAGCACCAACTTTAACCACAGTAAAATTTGAAATTGACGATTCAAAGTCTACGCTAACTAAATCTGAAAGTTATTCAACCGAGTCTACAATACCATATCAAGTATCAAAGGACACGTTTACTGAGTTGATGGACACAGAAAAAACTGAGACAACCGCTGAAGTAGTAACGACTTCAAATGTTGTCCAAAACTTCACAACGTCTTCAAATCTAGCAAGTAGTAGTGTAAAGTATATAGAAAGGGGCGATATTTATGTTACATTAGAGGATTATCCAACTACTCCTAACCAAGAAAACGACATAATATATCAAGAAAAAAATATTACAACAGATGTCTTTACAGAAACAACACCAAGTTATACTGATAATCAAGTTGGAACAAATCCCCCACAAAGTACTACATTAGACAAAGTAATTTTTGAATCTAGTTCAAGTTTTGAAAAAACGTTAGAAAGGGAAACTATAAAACTTACAAACGCCGACAATAAAGATACGATAACTTTAAATACACATGAAGCAAATGTGCTTTATACTACTAATGGACCTGCTGATGATAAAAAGATAAGAAATGAAAAAAATAACGTGGAAGGTAAAAATTTTGAGCATAATCATGAAGTTTTTAATGAAGCTAATGATAAAACAATAGGTTTACCTGTCGATTTAACTACTTCAGCTACTGAAAATGTTCAACAACTTGTTTCTACTGATGTCACTAAAGTATATGAAGGAATAACAGAATATAATATTTTTGATGAAACTACTACAGAAACGACCGAAAGTTATAATGAAAAAGTAAAAAATGCATTTAATTATAGACTTCGGACAGAGAGCTCAGAAATTCCTTCATCAAAAATCGAACAAAGTACATTTGAAACAACAACAATAACACCAGTAACCAAGGAAATTCCAAATACAGGCGAAATAAATATAGTAACAGATTCTATTAATAGGTCAGAACAAAAACTAACAACAGATGGAGTTTCCAGAAATAAAGACTTTAAAATTCCTTTATTTAATCCTAATGATAATTTTAAAACTACAACGACCTACCAAAATATTAAAATGGATCGTCAATCGTTTGAAATTGAATCATTCTCAACTACTCAAGCAACAACTATAGATAATCAGGAAGGAGAATCTACAGACACCGCACATGAATTGACTAGTGAAGAATTCAAAACAACATATGCAATAACGGAGCCCTTATCAACTACGGATTCTACACCACTAGTTCGTTTTGGAGAAAACAAAGGCAAACAACATAAGTCAGAATACGACGAAGTGACTACCATAAAAAGTACATCCAAATCATTTGTTGGTAATGTAAATAAAGTGTTAACAACTTTGGATTCTATCAATGATGGAACAACAGACATAGATATAAACTATGCCAGAACATCTACCTATACAACCTCAAATGAATTTGAAAATATGCTTACACGTATTGATTCTTATGATGTTACTGAAATATCAACCACTTCTTCACTTTCAAATACTTTAGGAAGACAAAACGAAAAAAAAACCACTATTAAAACTCTTTCAACTACCTCTTTAGAAAATCTAACTACTGAAGAGAACAATTTCGCACAAAGTGAATTTTCAACAAAAGGTGAAGAAAGTGACAAGTTAATAACAACTGAAGATACTTTATATATAGATAAAAATTATCAACAAACATCAACACCTACAAAGCATCAAGGACAGTCTTTAACAGACGTAGACTTTACACACATTTCTGATATTACTACAACACCAGAAAACATTAATAATTTTATGGAATCAAAACCAACGGAATCTTCTGCTACTTCTCTGTCACAAATAACACTAAGCAAAATAATGCCTATAACACTCACATCTATAGGAGATTCTACAGTCACTCCCGTAAATATTGATTTAACTCAAAAAACTGATAGCAATTTTAAAGGCGTTTCGGTGGAATCGACCTATCATGAAAACAACGTAGGCCGTTTAACAACAGACTTATCTTCAGAGTTTTCCACAAACTATCAGGAAATAATAACAGAAAGAAATACTGGGTTGACATCTGAAACAAATTCAGACATTAATGATTTTAGTGACGTTTCAACATATATGGAAAATATTTCTACAAGTGCTTATGATCAGAAATATGATATTAAAATGACAGATATAACTCATGCTACTGGTGACATAATATATTCACCTGATCAAACAAAGTCCACCGAATCTACGCCTTTCGATGAAATTTCTGTAACAAAATTAGGAGTCAGTGAATTTGCTACTCAAAACATTCACGAGAAAACAATCAGTACAGAGAATATAAAAACTACTTCGTTTTCTAGCCCACCACACAGCAAACAATATACGACCACAGAAAAGTATACAGATGTTGATGAAAAAATATTTAAAAGTGATTATACTTTCTCTACTATAAAAGAGCCAGTGTCATCAGAAATTTCAAGTATTTCAGAAACAAACCCAACTTTACCGACTTCGACCTTAACAAAAGAAGTATTAGAAACAACAACTGGCGTAATGTCATCAGCTCCAAATTTTGTGAATTTTAAAACTATGTCAATATCTTCAGTAGATTATAGTCAATCAAGTTCTTTAAAACCAAATTATGACATGACGACCTCTAAAAATACAGTAGACTTTCTTACAGAAAATTTAGAAACAACTTTTTCATCTTTTACACAACAAACATCACCAAAACTTGGCATAACAGATTTCACTAATGAAATAACATATGATGACAGTTCTCTCACAAATCTTTATACATCTACGAATACAAACTTTGAGAAGCTTGTAACAACTACGGCTTTTGCCTCAGAACCAACCACAATAGAAAACAAAGACGAAACAGAATATGTACCAACAAAAGAATATATTGATAACTATCTTACAACAGAAATAATAGAAAAATCCGATTCAACTACTAAATTAGATGAATATGAGATAACCACGGGAACATTGTCTTTAAAGATAAATAAATCAACAAAGCCCACAAATGAGAAATCTTATCAAAATGAATCTTTTGAGTCTACAACAGCCGCAAGCAACTTTAATAAAACGTCAGTTAAAGTACAATATTTTACTACAGAAACAGATACTACAACTAAAAACGACTTAAAATCAACTGAACCTTTTATCGATACGTTTCCTTTTATGTCTTTGGCGATAAATAAATCAACAAACCCCACAAATAATAAATCTTATCAAAAAGAACCTTTTGAGTCTACAACTGCGGCAAGTAACATTAATAAAACGTCATTTAAGGAACAATATTTTACTACGGAGACAGATACTACAACTGGAAACGACTTAAAGTCAACTGATCGTTTTACCGATGCGTTTTCTTTTCTGTCTTCGTCCACAGACATAACTGAAACACCGCTAACATATGTTGAAAGTACTAAACATCAAGACAAGAAATATGATGAAGGTATAGTAGGCAAAAATCTTATTACAATGGGAAAAGGAAAACCACAAATCGATAGAACGGAAACTACTCATGACACAACATTTGTGGATGTAAATAACAATGGTATAATTAAAATTTTAGGAAACAAATCCAAGGAATACACCTACACACAATCAACGACAATTAGTATGCCAGATTTTACACCGACAACACACCCAGAAACTACGACCATAAACGAAAACTATTCTAACACAAGTGCCAGTACGATTCAACCAACTTCAACCGAGTCCACAATGTTTGAAACATTTGTTGTAGGAAATGATAACCTTGATTTTACTTTGAACACAGCTTCAGAATCATTATCTACAGAAACTACGACTGTAAAATCATTTGATGCCTATTCTTCTACTACGTCTCTTGATGTGAGTACCTCTATTGAAAATTTGTCATCACGAAGAAAAGACATAGATATTCCTGCATGGACTGACTCTACAGTGTATATTGAACAGACGACCACCGAGGCAACTATTTTTACTGACACGACTGACATGCAAATTAACACTCAATGTAAAATAAACACACACTGTATGACACATGAAACCTGCTTAAACGGAGTATGTCAAAACCCATGTGAGGTGTTGCCGAGTCCGTGTACAAAGAATTCTTCCTGTAAAGTTATCAACCATGGTGCTGTTTGTATATGCGATGATGCTGCTGGGGACTTCTGTGTCAGAGGTATGCTTAAATAAAATTTTGTTGCATACCGTGTAGGTTCAAATGTTATTTCTTATTTATAATTTCGTAATAGTAATTTATGTTCAATGGTAAATTTCATTAATAAGGTAGTTTTATCGGACAAGTGTACAAATGTAAATTTAATTTAGAAATATAAGTCTTAATAAATTATCTTTTATAAATCAATATTGTAAATAAAACACATTTTAACCTTCCTTTCATTACCGGATAACGAACTAATTCTTAATGTAACATGTAATATACTAGCACCACCTGGGACTCCAAAAACACCAGAGCCATGTCATTCTGATCGAGATTGTATAGAAACGGAAGCCTGTTTTATGGGATGGTGTCAAAATCCTTGCGAATTTGACAAATGTGGTATCGGCGCAAACTGTCAACCAATAAAACAGAGGCCAATGTGCTCTTGTCCGTCTGGATATGACGGAGATCCTGCTGTTAAATGTTCACCTAATCAATGTAAGCTAAACATACTAATTTTTAACACATAATTTAATAAGTAATTAAAACTTTTAATATAAATCTAATTAAATGCATATTATAAAATAATTTCGATTACTTACTTGAATATGATTGACCCTGGTGGGATTTTGATTACTATGACTTACAACGATTTTTACTTTCGTAATAAACAAATAGCATTATAAATTACTTAATAATTTGGAAATATTTCAATTACAACTGAAGCTATCACACAACTTGTACAATCTTTTATTTTATTTTAAATAATCATGGCAATAAAGACGTAATGATATGCAAATAAATTCAAGTACAATATTAAATATGTTTCTTGATAAGGTAATTTAAATATATGATACAAATTAATTTACCCTTTAGAACATTTTAGCTGTTTCATTACATTTCAGTGTTATTTATTTGTTAATAGCTTCTGTCCATGAATTTGTCTGCGTGAACTATTTATTTGTATCCTTCTAAGATAAAAAAAAGATAAATTATTAAAGTATTCTATAGGTCTTTCTAGACATTAAACGATTTGTGTGCCAAATTTCAATTCTTTTTTTATTATTATTAAGTAAAAGAAACATGTTTATTTAATTGTAAAGTAGTAGCACTGGCCATAGCACAAGTTATTACAAAAATATTAAAATATCTTTAGCTTTGATTAGTACGTAAAAGTAAATATAAAATAAAAAAGTAAATGACATCATAAGAGCTCAATCTATATATATATCTGTAATAGTATAATACACTAAAATGTTTTGTAATGTGAATAGGACAATACATTTTTTTTTAATGTAAAGGTTTTATTCGAATGAATCTTAATAAAATTGACTAGCTACATACGTACATAAGTACGTACTAAACATACTTAAATAACAGAAAAGTTTTTATAGTAAAAAAAATATTTTATTTGCTTAATATTTGGAAAATAACATCCTTTTAAAAATTTTCTTTTTTCTGTAAAATTAAACTAGGCTTATTTCTCGTTCCGCACAGTTGGTTGCACCCGCAATGAAGACTGTTCTGTGACCGAGGCCTGTATAAATAAAGCATGTCAACACCCATGTGCTATACATAATCCATGCGCACCTAATGCAGTATGTATAAACACAAACCATGGTTCAGATTGTAGTTGTCTTGAAGGATTTCAGGGTAACGGATACGTAGGATGCGTACCAGGTAAGTGATCACACACATCTCGATGAAGTTAAAAAAGAAATATGGTTATTATTAACATGTTTTCTTTCTTAGTACGGAATCCCTCACAGTCGGTATGTCAGTATAACGAAGACTGTCCGCCAGAATTGTTATGTGACAGAATGAATAGAGTCTGTATCAGTCCCTGTGCTATAAATAAATGTGGCGATAATGCTGAATGTATCCCAGAAAACCACGGAGCTCAATGTAAATGTGGACCGGGCTTTACTGGAAATCCCTTTTTAGAATGTTACAGGGGTATGGTTTATTATCAGTTATTAATGACTTATACGTTTTAGAGTGATACATCTATTCATATGTATATATCTATCCTTTTAGTACAAGGATGTCGATCTGACAACGAATGCTTAAATTCGGAAGCATGCATCAATGGAAATTGCGGGTCCCCGTGCAAATGTGGCATAAATGCTATTTGCGATGTACTAAACCATCGTGCTTCCTGTAAATGTTTGCCGGGATATACTGGTAATCCAGTTCTAGGCTGCGAACCACCAACGAATCCGTGTATTCCTAACCCTTGCGGAATCAACGCGTTGTGTGAAATCGATAACGGAAATCCTATATGCTATTGTCCTAAAGGTTTAACGGGCAATCCATTTAAGAATTGCAGTAAGTATTTTTATTTTAAAACTTTAATAAAAATTTTACTAATTAAAATTATCTTTATTTTTTAACTTTTGTTATAGTACCGGAAGGAAATGAATGTGAACCAAACCCTTGCGGTCCAAATACAGGATGTCGACTTATAGACGGAAAACCAGCGTGCTTCTGTTTACCAAATTATGAAGGAAATCCTCCAAGACAATCCTGCAAACTACCACAAAATCCATGTAATCCTTCACCATGTGGACCTAACACACAATGTACAGTTTTAACTAACGGATTCTCTAAATGTACGTGTTTACAAGGTTACGTAGAAAGTCCAAATACAGTCAGAGGCTGTATAGAAGCGCGAAACCCATGCGAACCAAACACGTGCGGCGAGGGAGCACGTTGCGATCCTTATAGGAACCCAGTTTGTTATTGTCCAGATAATACAGTTGGAAATCCATACAAATCATGCAACCCTTACATTCAGTCAAATATTCTTTGTCAACCTGGCCCATGTGGACAAAACGCAGATTGTTATGTTAGTACCAACCGAGAGATGTGGTTCTGTAAAACGGGTTTTACTGGAGATCCTTACACTGGCGGTGAGGCTCAAAGAAGTCAATGCGTACCAAATCCTTGTGGCCCTCGTGGTATATGTAGCGTCAATTACGATGGTCAGGTATTATGTACCTGTTCTCCAGGTAGTACAGGAGATCCGTATGGACTTCAAGGATGCATTTCCCTTGAATGTGAAGTAGATGACGAATGTGAGACAAATAAGGCCTGTATTGGCTTTTCTTGCCATGACCCATGTCCCGGTGTATGTGGCCTTAACGCCAAATGTCATGTCGAGTCACATCGTCCTGTATGTAGCTGTGAGGAAGGACTTGTTGGAAATCCACTTATATGCTGTTTGCCGCCCGAAGATCAGAAGTCGTTCCGCCCTTGTGATAGAGTCGAATGTGGTCTAAATGCCATCTGCCAAAATGTTGGAGATAAAGCATTATGCTCCTGTCCAACAGATCTAGTAGGCGACCCTACCATAGAATGCAAACCAGAATGTCTTATGAACTCAGATTGCTCTTCTAATCAAGCGTGCATAAACCAAAGATGTCAAGATCCATGTTCTTTCAAAAATGTCTGTGGTATGAACGCTACTTGCGTATGCTCGGATCATTCTGTTTCTTGCGCCTGTCCTGATGGATTCATTGGAGATCCGAAAATTCAATGTATTTATCGACGTAAGTATTTAGCATATTATAAAACATAGCTTTTATTCAAAATGTTGATTACATTTGAAACGAAATATTTTAATTTTAGCAGTCGCTGTTACTCCACAAAATACAACGATTCCAGCATGTACTCCAAATCCTTGCGACCCAAATTCTGTTTGTAGCTCCTACGGTGACCAAATTGCAATATGTCTTCCATGTGGTGGACCTTATGACATTAATAATCCAGCATGTAGAGCTGAATGTATTCTTAGTTCTGACTGTGAATTTAGCAAAGCTTGTTTAAGAAATAAATGCGTTGACCCATGTCCTGGATCTTGTGGCGTCAATGCTGATTGTTTGGTATACCACCATGATCCAATCTGTCGGTGCCGAGAGGGATTCAAAGGAAATCCATATGAACATTGTAAACCAACTACTAGTGGTATGTAATGCCAATATTATTTCTGTAAATTATTTTGAGCTAAAATTTATTTTAAAGCTAAAATAATTTATAAATTTATTTCATTTCAGCCACCGTTCATGAAACATGTGATAATATTCGTTGTGGAGATAATGCCGTATGCCAAGACACTCACGGTCTTCTAACATGTCAATGTTTACCTAACTTTTATGGAAATCCATTGCTTTCATGCCGTCCTGAATGTGCTATTAATAGTGACTGTCCGACCAATACAGCATGTTTAAATAATAAATGTAAATCTCCGTGTGAGGATGTTTGTGGTATTGGTGCACTATGCGAAACTGTAAACCATCATGCTGTATGTTATTGTGGGCCAGGTCAAACAGGAGATCCGTACGTAAGATGCCAAACAATAGTGTCTGTACCACCTTCAATGTCTGTTTGTGATCCTTCACCTTGTGGTCCATACAGCCGTTGTCTTGTGTCAAAATCTGGCTCTGCGATATGCTCATGTTTGCCAGGACATATTGGAATGCCACCAATGTGCCAACCTGAATGTGTTGGAAATGCTGATTGCTCACAAGGATTGACTTGCGTTAATCAAAAATGTATCAACCCGTGCCATGGTAGTTGTGGCGTCGGTGCCACATGTTATGTTGTAAACCATAATCCTTTATGTAGTTGTGATCCAGGAAGGACTGGAGATCCTTTTATTGCCTGCAGCGAAATTATTGAAAGTAAACATCCCTCGAAAATACCCCCAGGAGAAAATCCATGTTTACCATCACCTTGCGGACCAAATTCAGTTTGTGAAATAAAATCTAATCATCCAGTTTGCTCATGCCGTCCAAATTATTCTGGCACTCCCCCATATTGTCGACCAGAATGTATAATAAACCAAGAATGCCCATCAAATAAAGCTTGTATAAATGAAATATGTGTGGATCCATGTATCAATGCATGTGGCAACAACGCTAAATGCGATATAGTAAACCATACTCCGCTATGTAGTTGTTTAGACGGGTTCAAAGGAGACGCGTTCATAGGATGCGTGACAGTACCAAAAGATGACGGCTCACCATGTAATCCATCACCATGTGGTGAAAACACTTTATGCACTGTTGTGAGTAATACAGCTCGATGCTCTTGTATTCCACCAAATATTGGAAACCCGTACGCTGGTGGGTGCCGACCTGAATGCACTTTGAATTCCGACTGTCCCAATCACCTGGCGTGTTTATCTAACTACTGCAGAGATCCCTGTAAGGACTTATGCGGCGTAAACACAGAATGTGCTGTCACTAATCATGTTCCTGTTTGCACTTGCTTCAAAGGATATGAAGGAGATCCTTTCTCTTCGTGTCGTCAGATAACTAAACCTCGTAAGTTTAGTAATTTTTAATATTTTTAATAATGAGCGATTGACTAGTGCTATAAGACTACGTATATTATTGTTTGTTTTTACATATTGACTTTACAAAATGTGTATTATATTCTTTTATTGTAGCAACAACAATAAACCCGTGCGCACCGTCACCATGCGGTCCGAACAGCGAATGTCGTGTGGTTGGTGAGCGCGCCGCATGTTCATGCCGCGCTGGATTCCTCGGCGCCCCGCCTGCCTGCCGCCCCGAATGTGCCGTGAGCTCAGACTGTCCCATGGACAAAGCTTGCATCAATCACAAATGTCAAGATCCATGCATCCATAGCTGTGGTCTAGACGCGCGATGCCATGTCGTAGGACATAATCCAATTTGTTCTTGTCCTGAAAATTTCTCAGAGGGCGATCCGTTCATTCGATGCTTTAGGAAAAGTATGTATATGATTTTTCTTTCTTTCTTAATTGTTTTCTCTACGATTTTTTAAAAATTAATTACCATTTTCCATTAAATAAGTAATCGTAAGTGGTAAACACATTATCTCAGTAAAAGCCTAGTAGAGAGAAGAACCTCTTGAATTGAACGTAAAGTTAAAGAAATTATAACGCAAAGACACAATTTTACTTTTTTCAGTTAACTTCTTTAAAAATAAATATATTTTCAATTTCTACATCTATCCTCAGCTATCCAAAGTCAAACCTTTAATTTATATTAAAAAAATATAGCCCAAATATTACAAATATTGATTTTTTATTATAGATATGACGTTTGTCGCTCCTGACCCATGCTTACAATCACCATGCGGGCCCTACTCAAGTTGCCGCAACGAAGCCGGCCGAGCGGTTTGCGCCTGCGATGCTGGAACACTTGGAGCGCCACCTGCCTGTCGTCCACAATGTGTTATTAACCAAGATTGTCCTCTAGCTCTTGCTTGCCTTGGCGGCACTTGCGTCAATCCCTGTATGGGTTCTTGCGGCTTCAACGCACGTTGCAGTGTCCAAAATCACCAACCTATTTGTTCCTGTGACGAGGGTTACTCCGGAGATCCGTTTGCTGGCTGTAATCCAGTTGAAAGTAAGTTGTTTAAAGTTACATTGATTGTTAGCACATGTTGCATGATTTAGCACTTTGCATGTTTTCATCTCTCACTCTATTTAGTTATTGAAAATATGTACAAAAACTATTTCAGTTGCAAAGGAAGTACCCCGTCATCCTTGCAACCCGTCGCCTTGTGGACCTAATGCGATTTGTAGAGAAAGAAATGGTGCTGGCTCTTGTACTTGTGTAGATGATTTTCATGGAGATCCATATTTAGGCTGCCGCCCAGAATGTGTTATGAATACTGACTGCTCTGTAGACACATCCTGCTTCAATAATAAGTGTGTAGATCCATGCCCTGGGACGTGTGGACAGAATGCTGTGTGTAGGGTTTCCAATCATGCACCTTCTTGTAATTGCTTGCCTGGATATAATGGAAACCCTCTTCATGCATGTACCCCTATAATGAGTAAGACTGTTCTTTCTATTTCTTTCTTTGTATCTTTCTGTTATTTCGTGTTCTATAATCTTATCTTACGTATTCTATCATGTTTCCTTCAGCTCCTTCAGAAACAATTGACCCGTGTCACCCTACACCTTGCGGACCTTACAGTAAATGTCGTACATTTAATGGGCATGCTGTTTGCACATGCCTTGATATATGCGTCGGTTCGCCACCTAATTGTCGACCTGAATGTATTGTTAGTTCTGATTGTCGACCGAATAGGGCTTGTATAAATCAAAAGTGTCAAGATCCTTGCGAAGGTATGTGCGGAGTCAATGCGCTGTGTCAAGTCGTAAATCATAATCCTATATGTAGTTGTAAGAGGGACTATACCGGCGATCCGTTCGTTCACTGTTATATTGAAGAAAGTAAGTCTGTTTTATAATTTATAATTTATTTTCTCAATACATTTAAAACTAAAAAATAATTTAAATTAATCTTCTGCCAGAACAAATGACACCAATCGATAATTGCCTACCAAATCCTTGTGGGCCACATTCACAATGCAAGGATTTAAATGGCGGACCAGTATGCTCTTGTTTAACAAACTATATTGGGCGCCCGCCGAATTGTAGACCAGAATGCGTCATAAACGTCGAGTGTCCGGGCAATTTAGCATGTATATCGGAAAGATGTAGTGACCCATGCCCAGGTTCATGCGGCAATCACGCAAATTGCAACGTCGTTAAGCACGTACCAATTTGCACTTGTATACAAGGGTACACGGGGGATCCTTTCGCAGGATGTTCAGAAATATTACGTGAGTTGATTATGCTTCAATAATATGTCACTTGATTGTTAATAAAAAATACACTTGAAATAAAAAAAAAATATATTTTAGCAATCGAGTCGCAAGAAATTAACCCTTGCTCAAGATCTCCTTGTGGGGTAAATGCAATTTGTAAAGAAAGACAAGGCGCAGGTTCATGTTCGTGTCTTCCCGAATATTATGGTGATCCGTATGTTGAATGCCGACCGGAATGTGTTTTAAATTCTGATTGCCCTAAAGACAAAGCTTGCACGAATAACAAATGCAGAGATCCGTGTCCAGGAGTTTGCGGTATGAACGCAGAATGTCGAGTTAATAATCATGCACCCTCTTGCGCATGTTTACCCGGATATGAGGGAAATCCGTTTACGTCGTGCTATCTAAGTAAGATTTTTTACGGTATAAAGTAAAAACTTAATTACCTGATCTCATGAAAAAACGTATTAAAGCATATTTATTTTTAGGAGTTGAAAAACCCGTTGATCCATGCTCACCGTCACCGTGCGGACCTTACAGTGTATGTCGTATTAGTAACGGATACGCAATTTGCTCATGTCAAGAAGATTACTTTGGTTCACCGCCCTTATGTAGACCTGAGTGTATGGTCAGCAGTGACTGTATGCCTAATAAAGCGTGTGTCAACCAAAAGTGCGTAGATCCATGCAACGGAGCGTGTGGTAACAATGCAAAATGTATGGTCGTGAATCATAAAGCACTTTGTAGTTGCCCACAAAATTACATCGGTGACCCATTCGTTCAATGTTCACTTGATAAACGTGAGTTTTCCGTAAAAAAATACGTTAAAATACTAATAAAAAATAACATAGATTAAAATGAATATGCGACGCTAACAAAACTACCGATTAACGCTAACCAAAGATAAATTAAAAAAATAAACATACTAAATACACTCAAAATTTTAGGCCCGGAACCGAGACCTTCTGGAAATCCTTGCATACCATCTCCTTGCGGACCAAATTCACAGTGCCGTATTATAGGCGAAACCCCAGCATGCTCTTGTCTAAGTGGGTATATAGGACGGGCACCGAACTGTCGTCCGGAATGTATATATGACGAGGAATGTCCAAGTAATCTTGCTTGCATTCGAGAGAAATGCATGAGTCCTTGTGAAGGTTCTTGTGGGTCTAATGCCGAATGCGTTGTTATATCTCATAAAGCAGTTTGTCATTGCCGTGAAAGCTATACGGGAGATCCATTTAATGGTTGCTATTTCATAGGTGAGCAACTTTATTTTCGAAGTCAATTTTTTTACTACTCGTAGATCACAAATTTTTTTTTTTAATTTTAATGTTATTTATATAGTCTCGGTGCCGAGTGATGACGAAACAAATCCATGCAATCCTTCTCCATGTGGACCCAATGCAATATGCAAGGAAAAGAACTCGGCCGGGTCTTGTATTTGCCAACCAGGATATTTCGGAGATCCGTATTTAGGATGCCGGCCAGAATGTGTAACAAACAATGACTGCCCAGTTAATAAAGCATGTTCCAACAATAAATGCGTAGACCCGTGTCAAGTAGCGTGTGGAATTAACGCACATTGTAAAGTAGCACATCATGCACCTGTTTGCCTATGTATACACGGTATTGAAGGGAATAATGATCAATCTTTCAACCCACAAACAAGCCTATAGTACACTTCTTTATATCAGTAATAGGAAATACAAAAATTT
>DWHK01000028.1:0-21750 GCA_018247855.1 Graphium androcles | reverse complement strand
ATCGTTTTAAAATAATCCTTAAATTTTACACCATTTCCTTGTTATGAGTAAGTAGAGTTTAACAATTATCGAAAGGTAAATTGTGCGTTTGCTTCTGAATTTATGACTAACGTAATTTTTTGATACTGTTATGAAGCCTGAATACTCGATTCCATAAGTTAACTTTACTAGTCGGGCTGTTTTATTACTAATATTACGTAATTATAGAAAAATTGAATAAGTCTTTCATTTAACTATAACGTAAGGAAGTAAGAATAATCTATTAACTTATATAAAACTAAAAATCGAGGCGCTGTCATTTTAAGTCTTCAAATCAAATTAAACTGCTAGCACACCCGGTGAAGGCAACGTATCAATATTCCAATTAATGTACAGTTCGTTTAATGCGTATGTTTCCTCAATATATATAAATCATACAAACTAATTGTAATTATGTATGTTTGATTTTGAGGCGTATCCAACAACAGTAAAATTATTGTTATTATGAAAGCCACATTTCTACACATAACCTTTCACTATATCGAATGAAAAATATCAATTACATTCTTTAAAAATGATCCAAAGAATTAGTTACCAGTATTTATAAATAAATAAGCTGTTTCCTGCGTTTTCAATAGCATTTAGTTTTTTAAGTAAATTCGCGTTTTTATAGGTAACATTAATACAGTTAAAGTTTAAAATGAAAAGTTTATAAAAATAAAATTTTCACACATTTTTTTCCAGAAATCAATGTAACGGTTTAGCAAATACTTTGGTGTGAATTTGTTAATAAATTAATATAATTTCCCATCGATATACAAAAACTCTTAGTAAACAATTAGCGTTTCAAAAACGATAGAATAAATTGAAAACACTATGTCAATTTGTGCATGAGTTTGTCTTGGCAAACTTTAACCATAACTTAATCTCGTGTTAGATATTGCTTTGTAAATACAACTTTATGTCCTGCACGTAAGATTGAATTTGCGATACAAAAAAAATGTTATAACTTTGACAAGTAAATAAATAGATAAATAGCAGATTGGTATAGGAATAGTCAATTAAAAAAATATAATATATTAGTACATCGAGTTAAATATTTGTATTCAATCTTAAACATTTTTTGCGCCTAAAGCTATGTAAGGTTTACAACTGTAAACAATATATGTTTATAATTTTATTTGAATTAAATAATGTTTTTATGTCTGACATAAACTGTTAGGACCAAATATACAATACTTTGCAGTACGTAGTAACTTGGGGAAGATAAAATATTTAGAATCAAATTTATATTTTTTAATGCTTTCGCGTCTGTATGTAAAATAAACTTAATGTATATGGGCGTTTTACGCACATACATTTCCTACGAACACACAGCCACATCCGAGAGATATTTTTAGGTCATCAACTTATAGGAAGATAATTTTCGCATAAAATTGCCAAACCGACTCGTTCGCCTTAGGCAATTTGCGACAAAAATTTCACCATCTTGGACATTATGATAAACTAATAAAAAACATTTTTTCTGACCAACCATAATATAATAACAAAAATATAAAATTTTGTAAGTTTTTTTTTATTTTATATTGTATTATAATAGATCAGTTGATTAAAATCCAGAGAGAATTTAAGGGATATATATCTTTATTTCACATATCTTGTTAAGCTGAGAAGATACGTATGTTTGTGTGCATTATAAGATCGACGCAAACGACGTCGCGGTTATGAGCTTGCAGTCTAATAAAACACTGATATTTAGGTAGGCGGCAATAATCGTGTTCGTCGTTAGAGGAGTGCGTATGCGAGAAACTGGCCATCGGGCCGTAACGCCGCTTTCACGTTCCGAACGCTAAGCCAACGATATCTACGTGATGCAGCGAACGCGTCATGTTACGTTTCACTACGTTTTGTATTCACAGCGTGTGTACAAGTCTTAAAAAAGGCACGCGGCCATAATTATTTGAATTTCCATTGTAGACTGCATACGGATGCTTCTTGTTGCGTTTCTTACAAAAGCTGCAGTTGATTTCATTCTTAGGAAGAGTATCTGGAAATGAAAATATGCATGGGGTCATTGGATAGTGGTTTGGAAAAGGTACTCCAATTGTTTCATTTGATCTGTACTTTACTATCGATTACTTAGTCACACAGTCTATTATAGCACAATGTTTTAATTTAAAAAAAAATTGTTAATTGTAAAAAAATAAAATAATTGAACATGTAATAAAGTAATATCTAAAATTTTGACAAATGACAAAATTCTGAGATCTGAGATTTACTACAAAAAAGATGTAAGCTACTATAAAATTTAAACGATTTACTATACAAAACTGCAATAGCCCAACTTTCCTTAAAATTCTAACCATAATTTTAAACTTTGAACGAAGCCATTATGGTCAGATAATTTTTAAATATTATATGTTTTAGATTAAAAAAAAAGTTTTTCAAGTTATAACTATGGGTTTTTTTTTAATTTAAAGATATTGAACCACTCTAAATATCTTTGCCCAGTTATTGTTTTCATAATCCCTAAGAAAATATCTTCATATCCTTTATAATTGTCAATAATTATTAAAGTTAAAGAACGAACTTAATTTTCAATCCGAAGGAAGACAAAAATATTTGTATTTCAGTATTATCAAAGAAACAAATCCGTAACGAACAAAATTTTTACGTATATGGATAATTTAATCTGTCTTCATGTTATATCTCTAATTCAATTTCTTTGCGATTGGTCTGTCGTATTGTGTACCCCGCTCACGTAGGCTGACGCGTTAAATACCTCACCACTTATACTGGCTTACTTGCTGCAGGTTCAGAATTCTTATATGGAATCTCATCGACGAAATCAAAATTCAGGCACCGTCCCGTTTTCAACTTTCTTTATCCTTCATCGGTAAATCATTATAATAAAACCAAGACTTGAGAATGCGTTGTGAATGTTAAACATTTTTAATAAATATTCTTTTGTGCTTTATGCATAGACATTCTTTTTTATTCCTAATAAAATATTTTATCGGCATTTTATTCGCGTTTTAAACCTTAATAACTAATGCTGCAATAATTCTGCTTCACTGCAAAATATAACGATAATACTTATTTTAAAGTATTATTTTATGATGAATATTTTCTTAGGCTTTTTGAAAATATTATAGTGTGCTTTTGGAATTACATACGTATTAAAGGAAAATAACAAAAAATATATTTTTTTTGTTGCAGATGTAACGGAGGCATAAGGTCTCAAATCTATGATCACGAGAAGTCTCCTGCACCCGTTATGGATACCCTAAAGAATCAGAAGAGTGCATAGTTTGGAGTTTTATTTTTATAAATGATAAGGTGAAAAATTATCTAACAAAATGGGAAGACGCCGTTGGAGGATTATCACTATTGCTGCATACCTCCTTTTCATCATAAAAGATACTCAATGTCAAGGTACGTAAAATAAAAGAAATATCGCAGTACGTTGTCTATCTTCGATGTTTTGATTACATTAATATTTTTGCCGCGTAAACAACAAACATTAATTAGGCAAACTTGACATCTGAAATCCATGTCATGACTGTAGTTTAATACTTTTCATATTAAAATCACTTGATAAGTTTATCGCTTGCGTAGTTTGCGTTATAAATTCATGAAGTATGTATATTTCATTAGGCGTGTTTCAAACACATATATTGACATCGAAAAAAACATATATTGTACATAGATGTTCATATATATTTTCAGTTTCTCTTCATATTATATATACAAAGAAGGTTCTTTTAAGTTTTCAATAGCTTTCAGTGGCTGTATCCCATTTCTAGCTTACGGCTTTAATACATAAAATAACTTAAAAAGTACACCCGAGACCTGGCCGTCGATTTTAAATGTACACAAAGTTAGTGCATTCGTAATGAATACAAGGGGCAAATTAATTTGAATTTAAAAGCACAATAAAAATGTCATGCTTAATGTGGGTGGACGACATCGGGTGTAGCCGCCCACATGTGCCGACTAACTGGCGCTCTATTTATTATTCAGAACCAAGTTACGAACACCGACCGCCTGTGATCGCCATTAGGGCTAATTCACATAGCATCCGTTAGTTAGCTTTAGAAAAGGTGCGAAAGCTTTATTATGGATATAAAATATTTTAGTGGATTATATATATCACAAATTACTAATATAAAGAGTTATCACCCGAAAATAAGGTTAGGGTTTGCCCTAACATCAACATCAGTTTTTAAGCTTCTTTTTGTCAAATTTATAAGTTTCACGTCATTACTATTCTTTTAAAATTACTTTAATTTTTTTTTGTTTTCTATCAAAATAATAAAGAAATAATATACCATACTCAGTGGAAATACTTCTTTATGGTAACCACCTTATCTATTTATTTTCTCTCATGTTTAAAGTCCGCATAAATTGCTGTAAGCCGTCACACAAGTTCTGTTCAAGTGTTTCTTTAGTAATATTTAGGAGAAGCTTTTGGCGTATAAATTTTAAGACGAAATTCAAAATAAGTATGAAAAACGAGTATATCTTGATTTATCTATTTATTTTTGCTTTTACTTGGATATGAATATTTATTATTAGGATTTTAGTGAATTAAAGCAATACATAGTTAAGAATCAGAAGTCTATGTTTTGTTACATACTTTTACTATGCTATCCCGGAAAATAACCATTTTGTTAACTCTGTCCAAACATTCACTACGATAATATCACTCTTAATTACAGAAGTTTTGAATAATATTACAATATATCGTCTACATAATTTTTAAATTTAGTTTAAAAATAAAATCACTATATTAACAGAAATAATCCCCTATTTATTTTGTATACATTACCATGTAAATCCAAAGCATGCAAAAATAATTTTCGATTGTAACTTTTTTGGATTTTGATAAAAACAAACAAAATAAAAATCTTTTTTTATTCTTAACTGACTTTTGTTATTATATTAAAAAAAAAAACAGGGCATCTGTTAAAGCTCCAACGTCGTCCTGTTAAGTACATTAGGAATATAATGCGAAAGTAAGTAATTTCGTTTGTATTATTCCTCCATTAGATTTGGTTTATGATAAATATTAATAATGAAATTAAGATTATTTTATTTCTATTAAAATTTTATAACGAAAAAATTATATGACAAAAATTTCCAAACATATAAAGACCATTAAATTAAACTTTTAATAGCAACCATTTTATTGTAAATTATCTGGCTTCCACCACATATTTACAGTATGTCTTCTGACCTGTAAAATCTGCTAAACGTTTGTAAATGGCGTCCGGATCGGACAACAGCTTTCCACCTCGATATTATGCCATACGCCACATGAAAACTTTAAAAGTAATTTCATGGACACCGCAACGATTACAACCACCATAACTTTATTCATGATTATTATGATTTAACTGCTTTTACTGCGTCCACAACAAAGAAATATAAACAACATTCAAACGCTTTACGTTACAATGACAACAAATTGCTTGTACCGTTTAATGCTACAGGGGCTGCTTAGCTTATGAAAACACTTTAGTTCGGAATGAATTAACTGTCTTGTGTTGGAATATATAATATGAGGCGATTAGATAATTTCTTAAAGTGTGATAAGCAGAATTTAAGATAATTTTTCTGAAATAGCTAGTGATAAACATAAGATAATAAGCCTCACCATTATTTAAATTTTTCAAATTATTGAAATAATTTGAAATTATATTATTGCATAGTTTGAACTACCAAATTCTTATAAAGCGTAATTGCCGCATTAGTAGCATTAATTAAAACACTGTACAAATGTAGGCCCTTACGTCAGATTAGCAAACATGTTGTCATTGTTCTACTTTTGATACGACTACGTTATGGTCAGTGACTTTATAAATTAAACTAAATTGCATCACGTGTTCAGGTAAATGCTAGTTTAACTACGCTCAAGTCGAATGCGAAACAAAAAGTTTATGAAGTTCTGCTGCATATGCGCTACCGTATATAGTAAATATTTCTAAGGGAAATATTTTTTCATAATCACTCTTTGATAATAAATCTAATCTATACTATTTCGTCTTTGAATACTGTTTTCGCTTCGGGATTATGGACATCATAACTAGCTCCTTATAATCGCAGCAAATATTAAGTTACCCGAATCGTTTATGACCAATTCCTTTCTAATCTGTTTGATTCCTAGAGTCTATATTTTTTTTAATTTCTATCGTATTTTATAAAAGAGTTGAAAGAAAACTTTCTTAGCGAATTATCGATAGGAGAGTCCTACTTTACTCTACCAGTTAAAAAGCGTCATATTCTTTTGAACAATGCCCTCCATAGCAGCCATTAGCTACAATTAATAAAAAAATATTGTTTTAATGTGAGGTTTCCAAATAGTTCTTCTTTGCGTATATGTAAGCTTTCAAATTGTTTTAGATTTTGACACATTCATAAAAAAAACTTTACTCAAGAAAATAATTTCAGTTTTGAATGAACCTGAAAATCCGTAATATCAGTTTTATATCCATGATCAGTGACTAGATTATCAAGAGCTCTCCTAATGCACAAATAAACCCCGTTGCTGTCTTACAAATTAATCATGTCATCAATCTTATGAATGAATAAATTAAAAAGAATCTACACTAATTCACTGAGATTATAAAAATTCTCTGTAATAGTAGAAAACGATCGATTAAGAAGAAGAACCAAATTACTTTTAACTAAAATAATCAAAAGCCAAATACATTTATTTTGATTTTTTTTATTACAGATGAAAACGACTTCTACTATACACCAGTGGAAAGAAGTTTTGCTCAAGTTCAGCCACCTTTGTTCACAAATACACGACCATCAGCATTTTTCGAACATGGCGATAATTTTAGGGTAGCATCTATTAGTCAACAACCGCTACATAATAGCGGGCAAGTTCGTTTTCCAAGTCCCAGTTATAATCAAAATCCATCACCATTCCAATTACCTACAGGAAGAAGTCAATCTGGTACTCAGTACTACATGAATCAACCAGAATTTAGCACCTCACAACGTCAAAGGTTTCAGCCATCATTACCATACAACTATAAAACTGTACATCCTGCTTCAACTAAAAGACCGGATGTCAGTCAAATCCATTCCATAGCATACCAAAATGATCCTACAAAACAGGAAACGTTCTTAGGCCAAATAACAATAAACAATCCCGATATTGATTTTTTACAAAATAATAGATTTAAAACTCTTCCGTTTGATGGAAATAGCCTAAAGAGTAATGGACAAAGTGGTCACATTACGCATGATGAAGATATTGAAAGCAGCAACCAAGACTTATTTGACCAACATAGAGTTACAACTTACAACCCTAATAGCTTTATATCGAAACAAAAAGTAAACGGTAAACCGAATAATTCTCGTTATTCTCATTTTAATGCTCCTGTTAATGCTGGGAAAACAAACGTAATTTATCCGGGACATTCAAGCAATAAATCTAACATAATTACTAATAAACATCTTTATGATGGTTCTTCCACTGAGTATAAATCACTTTTAGAGATAGAACCTTTACTCGAAGATGATATTAGTGATTTAAGTTCATTTAGGGAATTAATGAAACAAAATCATAATTCTTTTGACGTACAAGTCATAAAAGCTAAAAATAACTCTGAAGGTGATTTACCCAATGATAGCAGAGCAGACGCTACTTTTTTGAATCACGACAATATATCCAAAAATTTGTTAAAATTGCCATCCCCAGATAAGGATATAAATAAACGACGCATATCTTCATCAACCATTCAAACTTCAACTGAAATTTCAAATGAAGATGAAAGCGAAGAAGTAGACGATGAAGGAGAATATGTTGAATATTATGATGAGCCCGAAAATATCGATAACAATAATATAAAAACGACTACTACGCCTTTACCTGCGCCAGCTACGGAACAAGTAACAAATATATACGACGATTACGATGCTACTGAAACCGAACCAGAAAAAGAGACTAATGATGATATTAAAAATCCCACAAAAGCTTTCGATGTTCTTGTAATGAAACCTGTTAGTACAATGGTCAATGATGATAATTTTAAACAGTTTGTTGATACAACCATGATAGATCAGCCTGACAGCGAATCCAATAATGCTACTGCACCTAATCTTAAAGTTTACTCTAGTGAAGATATATCTTCCATTGAAACTCCGTCAATTTTGGGCCAAGAAGTAGTGTCTGTTGTTACAACTAAAAGTGTGGTCAATGGAACTATATCTATTCCTGATGTGACATATCCGCCGAGTACTTCTAAGCCTCAAAAAAAGAGTTCAGTTGAATATTCAAATGATCAAAACGGTGAAGGTCTCCCTCCAGTTACAACTGAAAATTGGATAGTTGTTGCGTCGGTTCAAACTAGCCGTAGTGTATCGGGAGCGCGATTTTTGCCATTCCCAACAGTAGAACAGGAAGAGAAAAAACAAGTTTTAACAGACGAAAAAGAAGATGATGAATCTGTTACAAGCAGTGATACTCTTGAGCAAAGCAGTCTTATTAATAGTTCATCGTCTACTGAGAATATTAATGATAAATTAGATAGTATTCAATCCGAATTATCTAGCAGTGTATTGTCAGGTAATTTAAACAGCGAAAATAAAAATATTGAACTAATAACTGAAAACACAACAGAACAAATGAATTCTTCTAAAAGTAATCACTCCTCTACAACACCAACATCACTTAATGTGTTTTCATTGAAAAGCACTCAATCCTCTTCTACAACGGAACGCTTGCCCCCGGAGCCATTACCTGTATTAATAAAGAAGTTTACACCACGTGTAATGTCATCAACTACTGCAAAACCTAGAAAAAAACCATCATTCGTTACTGTCATGGATGATCTTGCTGGATTTTTACCTCCAGGTTATAAACCGAAACTTTCATTTAAAGATAAGCGTACAAGTACAACTTCAACTTCTACTACAACCACGACAACAACTACTACTACTACTACGACGACTACACCAGCACTCACGATTTCTTCTACACAAATTTCTATTATTAATGGAACTCAGGCAAGGTCTTCTGGAATTAGCTCAAAGAATAAAGTTATCATACTTGATGTTAAATCACTACTTCCTAAAGAATATAAACCAAAGGAAAATAAACAACAAGAGGATAAAGTTAAGAAAGTTGAAAACGATGAACTAAGCAAGCTTCTTCCCCCTGGGTACAAGCCTCCTGACACATCATCGCCTACAAGCGGCGTTTTGGATAAAGTCCAGAAAGTTGATATTTCTGCGTTTCTACCAAAAGGTTTTAATTTAAATAAGACATCACTTACAACATCTACAGAAGCTTCGAAAACCAAATTAGCATTTAATACAGTACCTGTGGATTTATCTGCACTTTTACCTACAAATTATAAACTGAACATTAGTGAAACTGAAAACAGTGAAAATTTAATAAATAAGATTAAAATAGCTGACGTATCTAATTTATTACCTCCTGGTTTTAAACTGAATTCTTCCGAAGAAATTACACAATCCAGTGATATCTCTACAACTGCAAAAGCCCCAGGAGGGATAAAATTAGTTTTTCCTTCAAGACCTGGTGGAAAATCAACGCGAAAAACTACCCCAGCACCGAAAGAAATGGGTCCAAGTCCAGTAACTCCAAAAATTCAAAAAGGCTGGCCAACAAGGTAATGTTTATAGTTATTCATTGAAATTACTATAAAAGTCATTAAAAACTATTTCAAATCTATACATTTCCATAACTAATCTGTTTTTAAGTCTTTTCTTACTTAAGTTCAATCCTAGCGTTTTAGATTCTTTATCTGTAATTTATCACAAAAAAAAAACCTGTAAATAATATCATCAATATTTATAGTATGTCGCAGAAGCCTTCATCTTATACTTTATTATTATTGTATATTTCAGGGCTTCCACAGAATTTACTGGCTGGCCATCTCCATCTACTACCCCGTTCTCAATTGAAAAACTTTTGGAGGCTCAAAGAAACGCAACTGCCACAACTCCACTTAGTATCATGAGTACCGAATCGACTACAAGACGAATAACGACAACGACTACCACGACTGTAGCACCGCCACCGCCTACTACGCCTGGTGTTTGCAGACATGAATGTGACATTGCAGCTACAATTAAGATTGTTGCAGGTACAAAAAATTTTTGGCAAAATATGTGGTGCTTTATAGTATAATACTTTATAGCATAATTACATGGGTTTGTTGGAAAGTTATGATTGTAGTTGATAAACTTTTTAAATATTAGCTAAAACAGTTTAATCAGGTCCAGTACCATATGCAAATGCAAGTTTAATCTGGCGAATATATCTGTACTCTATAGTGGTTGTAACAAAAATAACTTCTGTATATTTTATTGATTTGATAATAAATAAAACACATAATATTTATCTATAACTATCTATATCTCTATTTTAGGGGTAAAATGGGTGCCTGAGCTATTAGATCATCATACAGAAGAGTGGCAGAAATTGGCTAAGGAAGTAAAAGAAGAGGTTATCAAGCTTTTCAATTTATTTTCTATGTTTAGAATATAATTTTTTAATTTTTAAGAAACAATAAAATTTTGTTTTAAATAATAATTTTCACATTAATTTAGGCTTTTATTTTACGTTTCAGTTAAATTCAGTCTACACAAAGTCAGATCTTTTAAGGAAGTGGTACAAAGGTGTACGAATCGATGGGTTTACTCAAGGATCTGTCCTCGTCGACTACTTCATAGAATTAAACGATGTTGAAGAGAGGGTTGATACTTTACAATTAAAACGATTATTCCATAAATCGCTTAACGAAGCTAAAACCGGGTCAGTGGTTGAAGAGCAAGTTGTAGACGAAACATTTGATCCTGATGTAATGCTAGGCGATCAACCTGATGAAGATAAAATGAGAAAGAGTAATGAGAAAATGACTAAGACAATTGATAAATCTGCTGGAAAGTTAGAGATGGGAAAGTTTGTAATGGATCCAGCTTATACAGAGTTTATTGGTACTGAATGCTTAAACCCGATTATTGTTATTTTATTATATAATATAGAAAATATTATGAAGATTAATGGTTCCAACCTATTTTATTGCAGTATTACCAAAGCGCGGAGAACCTACTATAATACTGCCTGAAGAGGAACCGTTCCTTCCACAGTGGGGTATCGCAGTTATAGTAATCGCTATGGCTTCACTCCTTTTCGTCGTCATCTTCGGTGTGACCGTCGTATGTATCATACTGAGCTTTTTGAAGATAGCTACAAATAATTTTTTTTTATCTGACTTTATAATTCTTATATATGGATATGGTCGTTGTATCGATTTTTAACAGTGATATTTACAAAATGAACTACTGTATGGGTAGTCAAAACCCACCTGGGATATTCAATGATCGACTACAGTCTTTTCTTCTAACACTCCGTCTAAAGAGTTGACAAATAATTTTTTTCTGTTTTATTTCACAGCTCGTTAATCGTCAAAAAAGCGCAAAGGCCAAACAACCAATACCGTTGAGTGAAGATATGTTACGAGAATTAGACAAAAGTCACATGGGAGGGTTTGAGGATACACATCAAATGAAAGAACGTGACTTACCGTATCTTCCGTCTGGGAAGGTGACTTTTAGTTACATAAAGTTATTTTACGTTATGTTTGTTTCTCAATTTGCTAAACATTCAAAAAGTACATACCGTACGAATTTTTAAATATTGATAATATTGACTCAACAAGACCTAACAAAATGAGATTAACTTGATTTTTAACCCTGGTGCCAGCCTGAACTTGATTTTAAGTGCTGAATTTTCACGTGCTCAGTGGTAAGAGAAAACATTGTGAGGCAAACTGCATATCTAATATGTGATGTTTACCAATTCGCACTGAGATCGCACGGTGAACTATGCCCTATATATATATACCAGCAATAGGATAATTTGAAATTAGGCTGATACTTTACTTTAATATCAATTCTACAGAACCTTTATACAAATATAGTATTTTTTATATGTTTTTGTATTTTATAGAGAATGTCAACGGCGTTTATAGAACAGCTCGCGTATCCAAATCCTGGCGATTCGTGGAGATCAGAATGGACACCCCAACTCAACAAGTATATGCAACATTACACACCAGATTCCGGGCGCGGCTCGCAATTATACGGAGCAACTGGAAATGGATACGGGTCAGTACATAATGATTTTACTCATAAGCACTATGTACGTATTTTCAGTAAATTGTAAAGTATTCTAATTACATTAAATATTTTTCGCAGTTACGGAGGCTCACAGTTGTATGGGCAGACAGGCGGAGGCTCGCAAGCATACGGATACACTGGGGAGCATCCTCGTTCCCATTATTCGCGCCGTCGTTCCGACTACGATAGCAATTTCTAGAAGTACCTGGATATTTAACGAAAACTCACTAACTCAGACTTGACTATCTTGACAATACCACCCCTTTTTCAAGTAGGGCTTAGTGAAACATATTACCATATCTTCTAGAATTTCATTTATTCATTAGCTACCCAACACCAGGTTGTGAAATTGATAATTTTATGACGATTTTGTCTGATAACATGATGTTTTTGTCAATACGACATCAGAATTTATTGGACTTCTACAATTTAAGCAGATTTACGATTTTACATAGTTTTATATTTTTAGTAGCTTTTAGTCCGGCCTATTTAGGACTGCATATAGTGCCAATCGTGATACTTAATTTGCTTTCGAAAATTTTACAATTGTAATTTTTGTTTTCCGGCTTTTTTTACTACGTAATATCGGTTATCGATGTTTCCTTGTGATAGCAAAAAAACATTATTTAATAACAAAATATGTATTACAATAAGCCAAGTGTAATGTTTACTATCTTATAAATTACTGTTCGTCATAATTGTAATACATACGACTGATTGCGGGTGTAAATAAAGTAATATTAAATACTCACCCATATTAAATGGTACACGCGATGAGGCTGTATCGTATGATGTAGATATCTCTCTGCATACCTATATTTGCTCAGAACCAGTAGAATTGATAGAAGGCAGTGTGTGTGCATGAAATGCGTATTGTGCCAAATATTAAAGCATAGAATTGTGTATATACGAAGAAATCATAAACTTTTTTGGTGTTCATGATATTTAATTATTATTTTTGAGTGACTTACTGCCACTATTGTGTCACTCAAAAACTTTAGATAAAATTGAACAGTGCTAGGCTGTTTTGGATTGCTGTAGGCTAGTACATCTATCCGAAACACGATGGTGCAAACAAAATAAATATAGCGTGTGTTGAATAAAACTTATAAGAAATTAATAAGAACTGTTTTATGAAATATGGTCAATTTAATTAGAGTGAATAAGATGTGCAACAAGATGATGACTGGAAGAAAACGTTAAAGAATAATGATTTTCAGCGTTTATGATTTAAAATTTTAGATGTACGGATTGTGTTATTTAAAAATCTTTTACTTTGATTGAAAATATTTCTTTGTAAATTCCTATTATGTGAAAAGTAATTGTATCAACAAACTAATATAGTTTTTAAATATGAATGCATGATTCCTGTATATAAATTTTTGTACATGTAGACCTATAATTTAATTGTAATCATAATTGACAAATAAATCTTTAAGATCCCTAATATAGACTACATTATACGCCTAATTATTGTAGTTTTATTTAATAATTTTTTTAAAACTTTTTTTTAACTGATGACTTTATCGCCTTATTTGTATACAATAATTCTATGACAAAAGACATTGATAATTCAGATAAAATATAGATAGTTAATCATTCGCTTTAATTTTTTTTATATGATCTGATATTTAATTGGCAGGTAGTTTTTATATGATAGGCATCGCTTTGCAATTAACTGTCTGTAACCAAAGTTGCTAAACTGGACGACTGTTCAGATGTTATTTTTGTATCTTTCGAGAATTGTATTTTTTCAATATGTAATAAAACAGAGTATATCTGAAGGCCTGAAAATGTACATGCAAATTATCACATTTGAAATATTAGTTAGGATTTAATTTTCAAAAAATCGGAAATAACCAAATGGTATCAATTAAAACTGATTTCATCAATTTTCAAATATCGTTAGGATAAACTGATAAAAAAATTGTCTGTAAGGTCAGCCTGTTCTGACAGCATACTAACACATTCGTATAACTGATTTGCAAATGTTCTCGTTAGTATCGGTGAATTTGCAATTCCGATGTTCGTAGCCATTTACATTTCAAACACCAGAACTTGAGGTCCGCTATATAACCGCAATGCCTGACAGTGAAATGTAGCTTCTGTTTTATTATTGTATATGCATATGCGTGTATATTTTAGGTGGTCAAAATAAATAATTTAGTAATGCGCGGATAGTGTACTGATCTAAATGACCTTGTTAATTGCTAGCTAGGTGTTTGCTACCAACAAGTGACAAATATTAGTGTCTGAATTGCGATATGGTTTTTTTATTATGTATATCAGTTCAATCTTCTTTGAAACCATGGTTCTTGCTTGGTAAAACCGGTATCCTTATGAAATAGTAGAAAGTTATTATAGGCACTACCGATGTCAGTAAAATAATGAGATGATATTCACACACATGGTTAATTATCGATCTTTTCTTTTATGAAAGTTTGTATGAAAAAAAAATTATTGGACATTAGTACGCCTACCTACATATTTTCAACCAGCAAACATGATCTGAACAATGCAAATTGCCATTACAGTAATAACAACATCAAATTTACTGCGGTGGCCATTAAACTGTTTACTGCTTCTAGTAAAATAGACCTGATTACACATTTCTCTAAAGTTGCCTATTTTATATTAACTTTTTAACCGACTTCAAAAAGGTTCACAATTCAAAAAGTTCAAAATGAATGTTCTTAATACTGTAAAGTTTTTGTATGTTTATTACCTCGTTTCTCCGTCATTTATGAACCAATTCTAAAATTATTTTTTTAAATTTAAAAGCCCACACCGATTAGTTCCACAAAATTTTCATTAAAATTAGTTTGTTTATTAAATCAAAATAACTAAAAAATATATCATCTTTTTTTAATTTTCTTTGGTAATAATATTTGTATTATTTTAGTAGACTTATATTTCAGTTTTTAAAGTACACACTATTACTAGGTTAACCCTGACTTAAAATTTAGTTTTTAAATAAATGTTAACCTTTCACTTATTTATTTTAGTTAATTTTTAGCCTAACGTCTTGGAACCCTTATACTTTCGTCATGTCCGTGCGTCCGACCGTCTGTCCGTCCTTCCATCTCAGCTAACCTTCCAAACGGTTAGTGCTAGAAAAATTAAACTTTGCATGGGTATGTGTTTTTACCACGTCGATAAAGTACTTAAATTAAATTCGAATAAATATTTTTTTGGGGTACCTCCCCTATATGTATAGTGGGGTTGATTTTTTTTCTCGCGTCTACCCAATACTGTGGTAGTCCATGCGATAAACTTTAAAGAAAAATTCTAACGGCTTAGATAGCATTGTTAGTTAAGGAGTTATAGAGGCTTTTGTGTGGTGGTACGGAACCCTCAGTGTGCGAGTACGACTCGCACTTTAATGATTTTTATTTTAGGTTTTATCATTGATGTATGTATATGAATATATTTTGATATTCCTTAATAATATGCGTTTATTTGTTATATTTACTATATTAATATTACTTTTACTTTTTCCTACAATCAAAATTATGTAATTTTTTGTCGTTTTTAGTCTAAACATGAATGTCAACAGTAGTTTTGATTTGAGTTGTCTTTTATTTCAAATTCTCAGTGAAACTTAAAGAAAAATGTATTCAAGATAACGGTTAATGTATTCAAAATGTTTTCGCTGAAACTACATATGTTAGAGTGTAGAGCATTATTTATGGTCATAGAACAATCCAGTAACAAAGCAGCAAACGAATGTTAAGTATAAGGTATACTGTAAAACTTTTAACTGCGGCTTATAAATATATTTTTATATATAACAGAAGTTAACAATTTAAAAGCTTCTTTTTGAACTTGATTCTTTGACATATTTGTAATATCTTTTGTTATGAAAATTGAGACAGTTGTTCAGGCATACTATACTTCCATACTTTTTATTCATATTTTATAATAATTAAATTGCTTTTAGATTCATTCCAGAATATTAAAATATTCTCTTCAATTCTTGTCAAAAATTTACCTTACGACATAATCATAATACTTTAGTTAACATGTACAAAACATAATTATTTTTAGACCTTATCAAGTGTTATTATTAAATATGTTATTAATTTTGCCTGTATATAATGTTTTGCTCATCTGGCTGAGGCGTACATATATAGGAATAAATAAAAAGTTAGTTTTATTGTGCATACATACATACTTATAAATTATATAAATAAAAATAGACGGTAGATTTATAGTAGATAAAACCTAGCTAGACGGAAGCCCTCAGCAGAGGAGACCAAACGGCCGAGGATTAGGACGATAGAGAGAGAAACCGGTGGACGATGCGGGTGGTATTGCATTCTGTTTACGGCATTTAACTCTGATTGTTTTCGCCGACTTCATCAATGCCTACGTTCTGTGACATATCCAGTTACCTGTATGTTTCAGCCTCCGAGGGCTCCTTATTTTGACAGGCATTGAAACGTTTATGCCCTCTATTTGAATGACCTTGCACCTTTCCATATGGACCGCATACTATTCCGTCCCTTACTTGGTTCATTGCTAAAATTACATGTGATTTTTAACATTTCCATTTTTTGTCAGATTGGAGCAATTACTGGCAAGTAACTTGAGGTGATCCATGTGGAAAAGCTAAGTCACTTTTTTCCTTCCCTGAAGGAGTTTAGGGAGGGGCAAAACCATATTAGGCTCAAAGTACTCGGTGTCCCATTTATGGCTGGAAAATTCCCAGGAATCGCATTAGCCATGAAAGGGGCACCCAGGCGGACGCCTTTTTGTAATCTATCCAGGCGGCAGAGAAGATTCGACGGTTGCATTTGACCAGTTTTCCTACGACCACGTCTATAAGGAGCGGTTCCTTAGTCCCACGACCGCCGCCCCGACATCCACTCTGAGCACTTGCAATAACAAGATTGATGTTTTAACGGGTGATTTTCGCGCTTAGATTGCATGTCAGTGTCTTATTGATAGTGAATAGACACTTAATGCGGTGGTTCTTACTTGAATCAGTGGTAACCTTATATTTAGGAACCAAGTATGTGAACCCAATGGTGAAGTGGCTCAGAAGCGACTTAAGTTTGAGGACTTCTTGGAATTGTCGTACGACAATATCGTGACCCTTCACAAATTTCTTAGTGCCAACTAGTAGTGATGTAGTCCGTCTAAGCCACATCATCTACGTCGTCTGGTGTTATGACGATTGAATCCAAGTATGCATAGCTGCGCTCTCTTTTGCCATGTCCTCTGTCCAAGTACCCTCGTTTTAATCAATGGATTCTGACCCTAGAGTACGCCAAAAGGCGACGGCATCAGCCTAGTTTGATGCTTGGTCTATCTCACATACCTCTTGCCACTCCAAGAATTTATAGAGCCTTTTCTGGTCACTCTGAAAATAACGATTCCTGTTAAACCACTTTGATCTCTCGGTTTATCGCCGGATCAGCTTTTCCCAAGCTGTGATTCTTTGCTTCAGGTCATTATTGCGTCTCGTCAGTCTTTAGGCCATGGTGTTTGGCTGAGTCAAATCGACATTGTTCCCTGTGAACGCTAAGGAGCCTGCTTATAAGAGCTCTGCCTTTACGATACGATCTACCTATACCTCGATCTACGAATCTACCTCAGTCGGAGCGTTAATCGTTAAAATCAAGTACGGCATCATTTAATATTTTGGAACGGATGGTTTATCGAACTCGGTATGCCAGGTATTTCTCCGTTCTAATAAGGGCTTCAGCTCAGCAAAAAAGCAGTACATCCTTGCCCGATACCTATAACCTCCGGTTCTCCCTCTTTCACCCTGTAGCACATACATTGGCGGGTACTGATATCTGGGCCCATGAGGACCCAGCTATCAGTACCGGACAAGCTGGCTAGTGGGGGCGATAGATCGTGGCCAGGTGGTCGTGCAGCACCTTGCGTATGGCTGGTGGATCGCATGTGGTCACGTCCAGCGCCAGCTTCAGACGCGCCCTGGCAGCCCCCGGGTATTGCATAATTATGAAGTAGGTGTTATAGTATTTTTTCTCTCCTGGCTAGGGCATACATGTGGAAATAAAAATACAATATATAAACATATAAATAAAGTATATAATTATGTAACACATATATATCGTATTAATTATGAGACGGAGACTAAACGGCCGTGGCTAGGGCGAATGGGAGAGAACGGCGGACGGTATCCAAGAGCACCAACATTTACATCTGAGCCAGAAACGATGCGTCACGGAGTCCACATACATTGTTACGACTACTGGGAAAATTTGGTCGACTATCGAGCGTATATGTCTGTCAGCTCATGAGCTAGGTCCAGGTATTTTCTTTTTTGTTTCGGCTTTCACAAGGTTTTCATCAAATGGGATCGTAATGTCTGGTCTATCAGTATGATACCAGGCTTGTTAGCCAGTTTCTGTTTTTTACCCCGTTCAGTAATATCGTATTTTAGAGTGTGCTTCTAATTGAGAATTCTGGTTACTAGTTTGTGCCTCTGTAACAACAACCGGAGATGACGTTCCGAAGCAATTCCCCAGGACGTTGACATGCTCGACAGCTGTCAACGGTGCCACCCGGTGATGACGACGATGTATCTCATATAATTGTTGGTCTTAAGAGCCTGGTCTGTACAGCATAGGCAATACCCTCGGTTTCTCTAAACAGGTCAATAAAATGCAACCAGTTGATAGAGGCGGTGGTGTTTTCGAAAGGCTCATGAAAATCCTTGTAGAGTCGCACATGGAACTCCTTCTCTTCCCATACGATCTCTCGGTTGGAGATGCTCAGTACTGCCGGGTCCTGCTATTACTCGTTGGCTAAGTATAGAGGGACTAGTATTTTGTCACTCAGATTGACGTCTGTGTAAAAAGCCTCATCCAATTTCGTCAAGAAGTATTTACGGAAACTGCGTATTTCACAATTATGCATAGTGAGGGCGCTTAAAAAGCTCCTCCCACCATGCGTCCGCGGTAAGTTCAGTTCACTATATTATTATTCTTGTTGTATGAACTTGTCAATAAAAAAAATATGCATATAAAGTTAAATCCTAAATGGTTAGAAATATTTTACTATATAGCCCTTAACCTTTTTCTTTATTTTTTCTGTCTTGGATAGTGCTTGTCCAGTTTTTCTTAGCAGTTTTTACAATGTCATCAACTTGCCTTCCTAATTATCTTTTTTCAGTCGGATATAGCCACGTTGTTGTTTGTAATGTCCATCTTTTATTCTCGTTACTTGTTAAATGGTCCGTGCATTTCCATTTTTGTGGCACGGCATGGCATGTTGCAGTGCAGCTTTAAATTTTTTGCGTTGTAGTTTAATGCGTTTAGTTAAATTTTTTGCGTCTTTCTGTATTTCTTGTTTTATCAATTCTTCTTAGTATTAGAATGCATCATTCCATGGCATACTTGCCATGACAATATTTTATTCTTAATTCTGTTTCTTAATGTCAAGGTAAGATACACGAATCTATAATAACCTTCTTCATCTTAAGGCTATAGGTTCCTTTGAGGATATCTTTAAGTGCCTAATACTTTTTCTATGCCACGTTTATTCTAAGTAGATAGAATTATCATTCTCGTTTTTTCGGAGTGAAATGACATTATATTTCGGAGGTGTAGATATTCATCGACTAACCCTTTCCTTTTTCCTTCTATCTAGTATTTCTATACTGTTCGTCATTACTTTTGTTTTATTCGTGTTTATTTTTACTAATCTTATGTTTTTGCTTACTTTGACGAAGTTTTTATATGTCTGACGAAGTTGTTAGACGTCTGTTAAGTATCCTTTGTATCGCCAATCCAATTTTTGGAAGATAATTTGAAGGTTATTATGGTTATATTTACGATATATCCGTCTGGTAATTTTTTTATTATGTTTTACAATTTTGTGGAGTCTATCACTAAATTAAATAATGACAAATCAACAAACCATCATTTGCACTTTTACTCCCTTAAATTTCTTTGAATGTACGGAAGTATCTGTACATTATATTTGTGCTACATCAGTAATCCAATTTCGTCGGGGATAATTAAAGCGTGCATGGGAGCCTTTTTTAATGCGGTTGATCGAAAATCTGAAGAGAAAAGGTATTTAAACTCTCCGATTGCTAATTGAGATAATGGCTGACTAAATGAAAGTCCCGGCTCGTTTCGTATTGGATGTTCAAATTGTTACTAAACCAATAAATACGTAGTTAAAACTTTTTTTGTTGAGGAAAATATCGACTGTTCATTGCCGAAGAAATTGGTTTAATTTTTTTTTATAGAATTATTAGCACTCATTGAGATTGTTAAAAAAAAAACAAAAAAGTTACTGCGGTCAAATTTCAAAAGATTAGAAAAGGAGTGTTATGTAGCTTGGAAAAAACAGCATGGTTTTTAGTGATGTTATAAAGACAAGCATCTTTGGATTTGTATCATAGCCCGACGGAAATATTATCTGGTGTAAAAAAAGCGTTCACTCGTAAATCAAACTTTACATTACCATTAGATACTATATCATCACACATCACTCCTTGTTTTTAAGTAAATTATTTCAAGATATCTTTCAAAGCGATAACGGTTTAGCGCCAAAAAAATACATAGTACCAGGTCCAGTATATCCTAGGCGCCTGATGGATAGCTATTTTGAGAATAAATCAGTACGCGTCAGGTGTTCCAGTGCACTGTGTACCCTGGTACTGATTATCTACTGGAACTAAGGTTGAGTACGCATTGAGTACTCGCGAAATTATGATCATTGCTTATATCAAACAACAAATTGGTCTTAAACAGTTTTTCACAACTAAAAAGGCTTGCTATATCTAGCGAAAACTATAAAGGCAAGTGTATAGGCATCAGCTGAAAATTGTTTTGCATTTTTATTTTATTTAACGCAGCTTCATGCAATAGGATATCGAATGCAATAAAAAACCATACCGGACAGTCACCCTTAATTAGGGACTAATAATTGCCAGGTTTTTGCTCCTTGATCTAAAATGAAATAGCAGCATTGTTTTACAAAATAAAAAGGAAATTAGACTTGGAGCGGCTGAACCCATATTCCGACACCCCACACCTAAATATTATAAAAGGGATACATTTTGACTGGCGAGGGGACGACACAAGTGGTCCGGCAAAGTACAACTACCAATATCTTCATAGATGGGAGCAAGATTGAGGGAGTAGCGTTATCTGGTAATAGTGTTTACCGTCTAAAATATCCAATAAGAAGAAAAATATTGGATTCGTGGGACGCGTATTTTTGTAACAAACAAAACTATTTCTTGCAAAGTTATTTTTGTAACCGTTGTTATTTTCATTTTTACTAGAAGTCTTTGTTTACTTCGTTGCAACGTTTTGTTCTATAGGAGAATCTAAATATTTAATTCTGTTGAACTTATTGTCCTCTACTTACCTATTTTTATTTTCAAACTTGAATGCATAAAATAAAAATACATAAAATATTTTTGTTATTTTTCTAATGTCTTCTAATGTAATGATTTTTATATGCGGGGATCAAATTACGTAGCTGTATAATTAAAATACAACTCAAAGAAAGGTTAAAAGGCAACTCTAGTGCTATGGGCAGTCATTTTTCCATGGGCTGTAATCTTCTTCTTTGAAATATAATGGCTCATTTGGCCCACCATTGCAA
>DWHK01000027.1:0-21786 GCA_018247855.1 Graphium androcles | reverse complement strand
ATTTCTCCATAATATACATTATGTATAATTTTGCGAATCCACTGTGTCCCGAGACGCAGCGCGGGAATTTCATCTTTACAAAATAATCGTCTACAAACCCCTACAATAATTACATTCACACACCGTTCCCGGCAGCCATATTGCTTACGCCATTTTGATTGCACTAAAAATACACATGATTCAAAGCGGCGCCCGCTTCAAATTATACTTGGCAAATCAAATATTTAATAATTATGGCTCACGATCACAATTTTCGGCTGTTAATTTGTACACAAAACAGAGGTATTTCGGGTAATTTGTTCTTAGTTTTTTTTTTACAATAACTAATTCAGAAATTATCGTACACTTAAATATAGACACCACAAAAGGATTTCGCAAGAGGTAAATTGATGTAGAATTAATAACATAATTCAAATTATTTCATGATTTAAGTAAGTATACATTGCTTCAGACATTTGATTTGTAATTAAAAACGATAAACACATAAATAAAATTAGTGGGGTTGTTCCAAAGTAGCATTAGAAACATTTCATAGGATTCATGTTTTAATATTACATACAATCTAGCTGCACACGATTACATAAAGTAAATAAAAGGAAAGAACACGGGCAAATTAGTATATCAGTCTTTTACATTTAAATCAAAACGTAACAATTGAGGAACACGAAAAAGGGAAATTACAGCGGAAACATCGTATATTTAAACAAGGACACAAAAAAAAAAACACATTTGTACTAACGCAATGGAATTACTTCGATAACAGCACCTTCGTATGGCATGACGTGACACAGGCTAAAAATCATCATAACATTGGCTACACGTAAAAAATAAGGTTATAGAGACACTGGCGTTAGTTAAATGTAGTCGTGAATACGATTCATACACGGTTCAATTCAAATTTACATCGCCTCGCACTTTTAATATTTCCCCTACATTTGTCATACGCTAGTAATACACCTAGCACAAAAATTTATCTATGCTGAATAAAACGACACTTAAGCTTAAAATAGTTTGACAGTCCGTTTGTACAAGAGATCGACTATGTGCGTACGGAAGCGTCCAGGATTTTTTTTGACAAATTGAAGGAAACCAAAAAAATCAGCTGTGATGGATATAAAATAACAACGTATTCCACTATCATTATATAGTATATGAAGGCATCAGAATAAATAAAACACATATAGGAAATATCAACGGAATGATAATAGTAAAGCTAAAGCTGGTAAAAATAAAGCTGCCCACAGTAGATGCCGTGCGAATAAAGCCGCCCATTCCGTCGGCTGTATACGGCCCCGGACCTTCGACTAAATACGTGATTCATCAACGAGTTTTAAATTTTCACTATCAATTTAACAATATTCCCATTAAATCTACGTAGTACATAGGTAGTTCGTAATTTATCGATACACGTTTTTTTTTTTTTAATTTCATTAGATTATAATAGTGAAACGATTGGCAGTAGCGATTCTCGTGACCGGAATTTTATTCTACAGTTTTCACTGATTACTTTTCGGAGGAGGCCTTTGGATAAATCATCGAAAGGTATAAATAAAACTTTTTTTTAGAAATTGACATAATTTCTTTATTATTAATTTTGAATAAAAGTAAAAGAATTAAGGCAAATATATTCCTTGGTTCTATAAAAGTTTATTGGTCAGTATAAAGATAGACGAAAACATCCGAAACTTTTATGTGTGAGATGTTGTTGCAGGTCATTGACCATTGATACAATGTATAACTGTATATTATATATGTATCTCCACTTTGCACGCTTCATTAAAGCCTCCTCCGCGAATAATTCATATCCGGCAAGATTAATACCGATCACACCTAATCAAAACTTACTATTTGTTGTGTTCACGCGCGAATACTCGTTCCGTACACCGCACAATATATTCCCTATAATACTAAGTTAAAAGCTCAACTTTAACTTATAAGTAGATCGATACAAGTAGTAGGTATATTGTATAAAACGAGTGGAAAACCTAAAAATTCCTTATAAGATATCTAGCAAGGGGGATTATTGTAAAAAGATTAAATAACGTACTACACTTAAAGATAGCTTAAAATAGTGTGATGAGGGTTGCCGCTACGCTTCCGTTCTTAAATAATAATATCCGTAAGAAAGGCAACAGGCGTTTCGTTAATTGGAAGGGATAAATATAACTGAAAACAGGGCAAAGGAAATGCACTTGAATCGAAACCTTCGCGTCCCACTGTACCGATCGATACGTCCCACGAATTTACAATTCGAGCCAACTTACATCAATTATTACACAGATAAAACATTTTTTTTATCTACGTAAAGAAAAAAAATAGATATGTCATCCGAATCACCATCATCTCTAAAGCGGGCAGTGATCGCTAAAAATATCGCACTTAACCTAATTACGGAAAAAATATAGACCTCTCTCTTTCGGCTTCATCTAATTTTAGAAATCTCATTTTTCCATTTAGCAAATTATCTCTGACCTAAATGTATTTTGAAAAAATATGCGGCAAATGAAATATTCCGTGATGAAATCAATATAACTTAAAAAAAATACTGGGCAAAATTCAGGCAAAGAATGTAGGGAAGAGCGGTAGAAATAAACATATAGCATATGCTACTGCGATTAATCGACAGTGATTGTGACGTCCAATATTTAATTATTAACACGTTTTGATCGAAATAGAGGACGAAATCCCCATTTGTTATTTTTGACCACTTAGTTATATAAAGTGTTAGATAGTTAGATATATAATATAACGAATTACGCTATAAAGTATTATGTTATATCAAATCAACAATATAACACACCTGGTTAATGCACAACGTTATAGCGTGTATAACGAAACGCGTTATAACGCGATTAACGCTTGTAGCATACGCTATGGCGGGAAACGAAACAGCTATTTACATAACACCGTCACAACTAGGCACAGGACTGACACAGAGTTTACACGATATAGCCGATTCGCCATGATTCTCCGAATTGCGAACACAATGGAACGATTTCACCACAAATTTACTCTACTTAACTTTATAACACCCCGATATGAAAAATAAACTTCCTAATTACATTAGCTGCAATAACTATTTATACATTTTACAATTGTATCGTATATGTATATGCAATCGGAATTCGAATACCATATAACGCGTATATTTACGTAATTTTAAATCTCTCTAAGCGCATTGATATTATTCTCTAGTATATCATTATTTTTTATCTCAATAGCAAATCATAACTTCAACGGCGTTAGTATTATATGATTACTTCTTTATATAGTTTTTTCATTTCGTTATTTGTCGTTTAAATGCATCTAAGTCAACTGGTTTTTAAACGGACTTAAGCGTCGCCATGGCTCTTTGTGTAAAGATATTTTCATTTATACGTATCAATGTGATTTTTATACATTCGCGATAATTTAATAATTTTCTTTTTCTGAGATCATAAGGAACCTTGAATTAGTCTATGTATGTTTAATTTCAATCGCGCCATTATCTTTATCGATACAGATGTTTGTCGTTCTAAAGAACGCGTTTACGCTAATTCAGAGACACCGTTCTAACAAAGAGCTAACGCGTTGAAAAGTCTCAAACAGTCTATATACCTACCGTAAGTAGATTATATGGATAGTAAATCGTTTTATATTTATTACCCTTCCGTCTCACAATCATAATTATGTATGGTCTCAATCGTAAAATTTACATCATAAGTTTATTTTGCTTTCACTAGGCACTGGTACGCGATTAGCCTCATAGTTTAATTTTAAACATTCAAATTCAATGCGAGAACGAGTATATAATACCGTGGTACATCACTACTCTAAATATGCAAGATGCGCGATAACCTGTCGATGCGCAGACTTATATAAAAACTTGTAAATGACGTGACGAAATGTGGATGTGAAAGTATCTCAGTAACGGAGAACAAAAAATTCAAACATGAAATATTGTCATTGTCAAGTCTTATCCAGACTTTTTTCTATAACGAAAGTGGACATGTTATTATTTGCGTAACTATTTTTCTATTATTTAATACATAATTTATTTAGTTTTCATTTCGATAATAATTAAATATTTATTCTGTCACCGTTGTTTTAACTATAAAGTAGACAAAAAACCGACAATGTGATTTGGTCGTGGTCGTGGTCGAAACTGAAACTGGTCGTGACGCGGACGTCGACGCTAAAATTAAGCTATTGCCTGTTTGGTCGAAAATGAAACTGGTCGTGGCGTGGTCGCCGACGATGAATTGGTGCTATTTCCTTTTTAAGTACACACAAAATATATATCGGTTGGACAAACGACAGGAGGCGCGTTCAGACGAGCAGGTCTCAGCGTCAGTTGACGTAGTGGTCGAACGAGCCGAGGTACTCCAACGCTGCGCGGTAACAGAACTCATACTGATCCTATAAAAGGAACAAAGCGTAAGTAATATGGAATGCAAAAATATATATAATACACCAGGGCCAAATTGGATGCGAAATTTAATAACAAATCAATAGTAGCAAGGAACAGAATATTTTACAACACTGATATTTTCGAACGCTATAAAATCAAGGAATAAACGCTTAAAATGCCATGCTATTTATTTATGAATTGCGATAAAACTATATGCATAGTTTTAGGTGAAACATAAAATTATTTTGACGTCGTTCAATGACATATTAGAAATTAATTTAATAAAAAACGATTTTAATCAGTAAAGAAAGCACATAATCAAAGTTTTTAGATATATAGGTATAAACAATAAACGAACACATAACAATTATTAGCACAGTCGTAACTGTCATTAAGTTTTGTTTGCATACATTTCACATTGAAGTTAGCCGAGGTATCAATAAAACTCGATCTGACGCAATCTGAAATAGAAGACATATAGTCTTGAGTCTCACCTCGGTCTGGACCATAGCGGGGCGCTGTGTGCGCAGCGTGCGCACCGTCTGGAACACGTCGAGTACGCCCTCGTACTGCATGCGCTCCAACACCGTCGACAGCGTGATGAACACGCCCGTGCGACCCACTCCCGCGCTGGACAGCATACAAACACGTTAAGTTTATGATACGATGCAGTAATAACGTAGTAACTTTAGAGTAGGCATTTTTTTTATTGGAGAGTTTGGCAAGCAAGCAGACAGTTGACAGGGATCACTTAACAAGAGGTGTTGTTAAGTGATGTCCCTGTCCCTTCGCCCATGGACACATACAACATCCGAAGAGTTGCGTGGGCGTTGCCAGCCTTAGCAATTGGATAAAACAGGTTAAAGGGTAAGTAGGGTTAGGATTATATTAGGGATTTGGCGGGGAAAGGAGTGGAAAAAGAAGAGGATTGGAATGGCCATGCGGCAACCTTGAGAGCTATGCATACTTTATTTTATACTGGGTCTATGAAGGGTGGTGATACCTCCCCGGGCAAGCGCGACCGTAAAAATGCAGCAAAAGCTGTATAAAGGATGTTATGCTCTACCACCTACAAAACATATAACATAGACTGCTGATATCGCTTGTAGTACGTTGTATCGAGCAAACCCAGTGGGGCGTAGTTTTAGAGTAACCATTTATTTATTACTTTATCATCGCCCCTTAAGAAGTGTAAAATTAAATCATTGCTGTTATGTTTTTTTACTATTGTGACCATTAAAACTGTTTGATACTAATTAAAAATGATTTTGCACTACAGAAATGTTCACACCCGTGCTTACGATTCACACTTAGTCACTCGCGCTCTATATTTACTTATGTATATTCTAAGCGCAGCACTGATCAAAACCTGAAAATCGTTAGAGTGTTACGTATAATATGATGTCCTCCAGGCTAAAATTCAAAAACGACTGCCAATCTGTTCAGTGATCGACTATTTCATAGACCTCAAATTCATTAGTACCAAGTTTAGTGTGATATGATATAATAATAATCTCCTCTTGCTCGAGTTACGACCACGGCGGCCAATTTATTGAGTGATCAACTAACTTTTGCAAGATATAGAGTACGACATCACATCGACATTTACATACAGCTTTCGTTGCAGTTATCACGCAGCTCGATCGGGATAATACCAAATCCTTACACAAAAGGCCAGCGTAAATATTTTTTTGTAATATTGATTTTGGACATTCTCCTTTAGACCTCTCTCGTCTAAAAAAAATGGAACTTCTTATTTTCCAATCTTACCTGCAGTGCACAGTGATGGGTCCGTCCTGTCCGAACTGCTCCTTAGTCTTGTGCACTTGCCCCAAGAAGTCAATGAAGCCTTCGCCGCTCTTCGGCACACCCTGCTCCGGCCAGTCAGTGAACTGGAACTGGCGCACCGTCCGCGAGGCGCCGTCTCGGGCGTCCGTAACCTACGTCAAATGGCAAAATCAATTATCTTGACTAATATTTAGTCATCTCAAGGGCCCGTTACCTAGACTAAATGGCAAAATCCATTATCTTAACTAATATTTTGTCATCGCAGGCGTTCGTTACCTAGACCGAATGGCAAAATCCATTATCTTAACTAATATTTTGATTATATTAATAATTAAAATATTAGTTAATAGATTATGCTAACTATACTGATATCATGAAGGCGAAAGCGGGATTTATAGCAATTTTACGTCTTGACTATTGAAACGATCATCATGAAAATCCCCAAAACATTCTTTCACCACGTTCTAATGGGTACACAATGCGATTTTGCCTACACGAAAGAGTTTATAATTGTTACAGTAAATTGTTTCAACGTCTATAATCGTCCTAAGTTTTAAGTTAAACTTACATACAGGACGTAGAAGAATTCTGTGGTCTCTAATTGTCTCATTCAATAGTGATAGAAAATATTCAGGCCTTCGTGTGACAAGTAGATAAAAGGGCGTGCTTATTTAAATACCAAAATAAAAAAAATACGTGATGCCTTTTTATTAAACTTTTTTGGTTTTGTAAAAATAAAAATAATTGAAATAATTTCAAAGTTAAGTGACGTACCTTGAATTCCCTCAAGATATACTGGGGCATATTATACTCGGCGATTGGATCAACAACAAAGCATTGGTAGCGAACAGAGCGGTCGGACGGCCAGTACTGGTGACATTTCTCCTAAAAACAAAAACAATTTTACACCGGAATCATAAAAAAAGACTAACAAATAATACAAGGCTTAAAGGCTTACCCGTCCCATTTCTTTCAGCTTTGTCAACATTACGATGATCGTTGAATTATGCTCCCATAGCATACGCCAGAAGTCATCTGTTGTATCGGGCAGAGGGCCTTGGGTAGCGATGTAAGCGGCCCTGTATCTATACCCGTCTACGAAAGAAGCGTTAATATAATCCGAACCGTCGCGAGGCGTGAGGCACACTCGGGTCGACTCAAAAGGCAATATGTGCACCAGTCTGTTCTTGTGTTTGTTGCACGGCAAAGAGGCAGACACGAAACGACTGGAGTCAGCTTTCATGTTGGCCAGTTTCTTAAACTCTAACTCCATGCCGTTGATATTCTCAATCGTGTCTACACGCATAAGTTTCTGAATGTGAGCATGGAGGTTGCGCGCGGGCACTTCCGTGTCGCCACATATCACCGCCTCTAACAACGCGTCGTGTATGAAAATGTATTGATCCTCTGTTTGCACCATGTAGTTTCTTTGAGCTCGTAGACAAGTGACGTGGCCATATATATCCACAGTGCGTTCGTGTCTTGCCCGCTCTAGCATTGAATCGATGACTATGAAGCAGCCGGTTCTCCCTACGCCAGCAGAGCAGTGAACAACTAACGGCCCAGCGTCTGGGGGATTCAAAGCGCGCACTCGTCTAAGAAATTGTAAGAAGGGAGCTGGATGGTCTGGTACGCCATGGTCGGGCCAAGCAGTGAATTGCAGCTGCTTTATTTCTCTGCGCTCAGTGCTGCCATTCCTAGTTATCTGGAACGTTCGGATGCAGTATGTAGCTAACTCTTGGACCTCGGCTATTGTTACGGTCATCATTCCATACGATTCACTGCCTCGACTCGGCCAGTATTGATCGCATTTTATCCTAGTCCTCTCTTCCAATTTAGTCATCATTACAATAGTGGCAGTGCGCAATTCCCAGCACATTCGCCAGAAGTCAGTCAACGTCTCTTGAAGAGGGCCCTGTGTTGCAACATAAGCGTTGTGCTTCCTGTAGCCGTCGCAGTAATTTGCGTTTATGTAATCGCTTCCTAGTATTCCGTCGATTGGTTGAAGAATGACACGGCTGTGGTCGTACGCAATAACGTTGGCGTATCTATTCTTTGGTTTATTGACCTCCATGTTGGAATGGTCCCAAGTAAACTGCTGTCCGGGTTCTATACTCTCGTATTCTTGAGAGAACTTCAAGTTGTCGTTTGCCTTGAGGCGGTCTATGTGGTCTGCCAGTTCTGATATAGGAATGGGCGGATGGGAGATCATTGCTGGTGTTTGGAAATTCAAACGTCTCATCTCTACCGGATCTGACGGTGCACCGAAACCGACATCGGCTGACATAAGGGGCCTGGTGACTGCCGTTTGATCTGGAGTTTTGCACGGCTGACGACGTCTTTTCATTATAAACAATAACACTAAACAGAGGGAAAGCATCAATGCCGCAATTATAGGCCCTATTACCCACAGCATACCAGCTTCTTTTCTATTTTCTTCAATTCTTATTTCAGGATCTCCATTAATATCTTTGGGATCTGGTCGACTAGGCTCTTCACCAGGCGGCGCTTCACGCATGTCCAAAGAAAGATATTCCGAAAACGGACTTGAAGTATAAAGATGTTTTTGCGGTGTATCAACCACAGCTCGCACAAATACTCTATATTTCTTGCTCGGGTTTAATTTTCTATTAAGGAAACCTTCGTATAGTTCATCGTTTCCTAGGTGGAATGTATAAAGAATATTTCTCTGCAAGAACTTGGCAGCGATGTATGGTGCGTTCTCATCGTCCGTTCTCGCATTATTCTTGATCAGATCGTCCGTTAAGAACTGATCGGGATGCTTGTGATTGTGTGCTTTGTCGTCGGGAACTACGACTAGGTAGTAATGTGAGATAGGTCCATACTCCTCAGACGCTTGTGGTAGAATAACAAGTATTTCGTTCTCAACCACGCCATAGAAGTCCGGTTTTACCATCGGTTTTGGAGCTGCCATTTGAGTGGTCACGGTGATCTTCGTCGGCGGTCTATAAGAATCGTCGTTAGGAATGGCGCTGACATTGACGTTGTACGTCGTAAATGGCGATAGATCGTTTATTGAGTGTGATGTTTTGTCATGTTTTATTATAATTTCACGTCTAGGAATTTCTTGCGTTTGAGTCATACCAAGAGAGTCGACGAACTCTTTGATGGCGTTATATGAAATCTTATAGCTAACGGGGTTCAAGCGTAGTGGCGGGGACCATGAGAGCGTCATCGAGTGGGTTGATACATCCTGAGCTCTTAAATGCAAAGGCACTTCTTCGGGCCTAACTTTCACAGTAACTTTTTCTGACAATCGTCCTAATCCATCTGCAGTTTTAGCAGCGACCGCAACAGCATATTCGGCGAATTTCTCCAAGTTCTCGATATCTGCCGAATGTGTCACATGGACCGTCTTCTGATGCCATTCGTCCAAATCTTCTACTGGAGTCATTGTATAGAAAATGACGTATCCTATCACTTTTCTTCTCGATGGAACGGTTTCCCACCAGACTTCGATACCCGAATCCGATGTTGCTACAGCTTTGACCGACATAGGTGCTCTACCGATATCCCTTTCAGTGTGGGCTGTCATATCCTGGCTGTAAGGTCCAGCTCCCTGATCTGTGTAAGCTCTCACTTTGAAAATATAGTGAGCATCTTCCTCCAAACCAGTGAACACAGCTTTGGTTAATTCCGTAGTTTTCTCTACGAGAGATGTTTGGTCTCCCCTTTTGTAGAATTGTATATCGTACTTCTTGATTTGGCCACTACGATCCGCTCTAATTGGAGGTTCCCAAGTTACGCTAATGATATCTGGTGTCTGAAAATGATATGTGACATTCGTCGGTGGGCCTTTTGGCGCACCCTCAGGTGTTAGCCAATATTTAATATTCTCTTGACCTACTCCGATATTATTTCTTCCGGCCAGTCTAAATTCGTACTGCACACCTCTTTCTAAATCCGTCAGTCTGTGAGATGTAACTTTTATGCCAAAATTTTCCTCGTCCAATTTTTGGTCTTTAATACCGAATTTAAGTCTATAGCCTAGTAAATCACCATACGTTTGGGTCGGTTTAGCCCATTCCAATTCTATAGAAACAATTGGATCTCGCTCCAATACCCTATAACAAAAGGAGAAATGGAATTAAATTACTGGTTCACGGGGAATTCTTAATATCGTGTACTAATGAAAGAAATTTTTGTATAAATTTTGTACCATTATGGAAGATTAATACTCACTTTAGGTTGACCGTAGGTCTGTTGGGCACACCACCAGGTGTTTTGACCATCACCGGTGGACTGCGATCACCGTCGCCTTTGCGGGTCAACGCCGCCACTTGGACACTGTATCTCGTATCTGGCTGGAGTCCCGTTACATTAAGTTCCATTGCAGTGTCATCCATTACATTAAAACGCATCGGATCGTTCAGCAGACCTTTACCCTGTGGAAGATTATGTGGTTATGCTAACACACTACATATAAGTCATAACATAATAAACATAGGCTGATCTATGTCTGAGTGCGAGTAACAATTTATTAAATTTATTCAACAAAATTACGTCACGCCAGTCTCAATTCAGTGCAAACTTCAACATGTTAATATAATTTATTTTCTATATCAATTCAGAAAAACGGTTTTGAAAAAGGTTTATAATAGTTTTTACTAACCGTTTCCGAAAAAATTCTTTTTCTTTAATGATGTTCTATGGTACGATACTGTTGGATTTAGGATATTTCGATTTATTCCGAATAATTATCTCTAATTGTTATTATATTTGTATTATTAATGTAATAAATATAGCTCAAGGAAAGGCATGTTAAATTTCAGTAAATATATTTTCTAAAAATATTATTTGTTTATTTTATCTAGGTATTTATTTAAATACTAAGGATAGATGACCGTATACTTCGAGTAATAGTTGCATATATGTACATAAATTGTAACTCAGGTAGAACTATAGTTTTTTTTTATTTTACCTCTTCCCTCATTTCTTGAACATGGACATGGTAGCCTCTTATGATACCGTTCTTCTCCTTTTCCTGCGGTGGCTTCCAGGTGACGTGTATCGACGTGGAATTGATCGATGTGACCTTCACGTCCTGAGGCTCGCCGGGCACTGTGAAAACGTCAATGTCATATGAGCCTCTAAGCCGTACCTGTTCTAATGTCGACCTAAACTCCCTATCAGCATCTACGGTAACGTGCTAGAGAAAAAACGTTCTACCTTAAGCAATTTAAATTCAAGGGAACAAGCGTTGGCGGTAAGTAAAGGCACTTTGGTAAGCTTTGCATTATCCGGACGGGTGAAAAATCGACCGGAGTGCGGTCAACAAACGCCGTCGGTAATGCTGATAGAGTATTTTGGTCCACGGCGTATTTCTAATACGCCCCTCAGCATCTCGATCGGGCATTTGAATACCAACACACACTGTAATATTTACGCCCATTTTTTAATTTTTTTGAAATCACCAAATACAATTGAGAAAATAGAAATTTATTACCTTCCAATCCTTTTATCGTTTAGATCACACTAAAAACGGTCAAGCATTTTTTACAGAGAATCAACATTTAGTAAGTTCATCTAAAAGTATATAAGCGGCAGTTCTATATATAACACGGTTTTTTATTACAGGCTGCAAGGGACTCATGCTTCGGCGGATAGACTTGGCTGGTGTTGAAGCTATAGCTAGTATGTACACGCCAAGTCGCATCCGAATACACGGTAGACTGCAAAGACATGCGTCTTCAAACAGAAACCACTTGCAGATTGTTTATTTCAGAGTTAGATAACGATGCTAGGAAGATTTATACTACTTAAGCTTAGGCACAAGCACAATCGCACATCGATACAAGCACTATAGTAATTTATACTCACTCCTTGCAGCTGTACGGGGTTACCAGCGGCCCATACAAAGTCAGTGACGAGAGAAAAAAAAGAGAAAAACGCATTCAAATACATTTAAGACAAATTGTGCGTACATTGCAGGGCGAACGGAACTACTTAGTGAGAGATTACGAGTAGAACGCTTGTCGGCAAAATGGGGATACACTTTATTTCACTTCCTTATGTACTCTGAGCTCTTTAGGAGGCGCATTCCGCCTAAGCGGCTTGGGACGTCGGCGTCGCTGTAACTTGTGCATGGCCTTTTCCCTTTCAAATCTCTCGAGAAATACGAAAGGAAATATATTTTCTACAGAAAATACCTCTTATTTTGACGTTTTAGCCTCGTTCCGACTGAGGACGAGCTTTAGAATTCAATTTAAATTCATTCGTTCAAGTCTGATGTAGGAAAAGGCTAGGCACATATTGAGACCGCCGTCATACGCCTTCAACGCTCTTAATTCACTCACACGCACATGTATTGATTAACGCGACGGCGCCGATCTATGTGTGTGTGCTTCATTAGTGTAACCTTGTTGTCGGTGGTCGCGCGTCTTGCGCCGGTGTGTGTGTTCCCTCGTTCCATTGTGTCGCTATCTTCTGTGAGTTGTGACAGTGTCGTGGTGTCATTGCCGGTGGGCTGGTTGTGATCTTCGAAATTTTCGATTTAAACTTTACAATGTACTCGAGGATTGACAGGTGCCGAAATGTTCCCGATGCGTTCTCCTTACACCCGCTTTAATTTTATTGCATTAGCGTAAGTTAGGCGATATAGTTCTTTGTATATATTATATGTCACAATATCTAGTGTGCATGCACGACGATAGTTTGATAGAGAATACAGAAGAAGGAAGAAAGGCAAGAGAGTAATTGCTACAGGCGAGATAGTGTAGCTTAAGAGCGATTGAGACAGACAGAGTGATAGAGGTAAAGATAGAAAGAGAGCGCGTAGTCTAGTCCGAGCCGAGCAGTCGGGGAATACAGGCGAAGAGCGTAACGGATCTGATCCGTCGGATCCAAGGGGACCGAATTTTGGCTAATTTTTGTGGAATTTTGAATGGATCCTCGGGACGCTGTCGCTTCGACCCGCAGCCTTCCCGCTAACAGTACAGAAGTAGTCAGACAGTAACAGTTGGTACGGAAGTATTAGTTGTGAGTAAGGTTAGTATAGCATGCGCGCGTGTCGTGTTGATACGGTATTGGTATTCAAATGCGGCGCTCGGGCCGTATAGTGCGTGTCCGGGTATACCGTGCGATCTGGCTTGAACCCAGAACGCCTTCCCTCCCATCTTTGTAAACGTAAACGTTATCAATATAATCGGTTTAACATATTGACAAATAAAATAAGTTACTCGCGAACGTTTACGTCACAAATCGACCCAAGTGACTGAGCCTGTCGAACGGTGATATGCTTGTTGTGTCACGCACTCGCTCTCTCACCTCGTGTTGTCGCTAGTTGTGCTGAGTGCTTCCTAAAAGTGACATCTTTGACGCACGCACACGTGCCAAAACAACGAACGCGTGCGCCAAACATGTATTGTAAACCTATCCGGTGCCCAGTGAAATTAACTGAACGAAAAATCAAGTGCTGTGTCCTCAAAGAAAGCATGCAAAATTGTGTCCATTGCTAAATACTCAATAACTGTGCGTCAAAAACCAATAAATATAACGGTGCCGTCGACACAATACCAGGTGCAGTTATAAAATCTTTCTTTTTTTTTGCAATTCAGTGAGTGCCATCATTAGCGGTTCGAAAGATAAACTGAACGATGAGACGCGTTACAAGAAAGAAAATCATTACATGTGACAGTGAGTGGAAATATCGACTCTATGCCGCCGCACACAGCGGCTTAAATACAGTGAAACCAAATGAACTGCGTGGTGAATTATAAACAATATGTACATCGAAACTCATCGGCAAGCATATTTAAAACTTTGTTACGAGAATTAACCTCCTTGTTTAGAATCCTGCTATATGCTCACGAGAAAGAAACAAAAGAGAAAAATGACATTAGTATCTTTGGTATTATCATTATGTAGCGGTATATGTCAGTACTATGAAAGAGAATATATCTAAAATATATATATACATATATACCCAACACCATTTTCTTTAAATATTTCAGTCAAATAACGAATACGCTACGAATGGAATGAAATACATCGTGCAAACCGAGCTTGGGTATAATGACCACGTTCATTAGTCGCCGCCTTTTAGGTTATGAACAAAATAAAATATTTTATTTCCACTCGTATCGCATTTTAACACGTATATAAAATCATCCACAAATAACATAGGGGCTTTTTCATTAAAATTCCACATGTCGTTATAAATAATGGACGTTGTTTAGTAATACCGTTACCCAGTCCCGCAGCATTCGCAAATACCACAATTAAACAGTTATTCTTAGATAATAAACAACACGAGTATAGCGTCAGAGGATAAATAAGGCCGTGGAGCGAAATTTATCTTGATTGGAAGTTTAAGATTGAGCTAGTCAAGTCTAGCAAGGAGTTTGTTCGGATCATTAAAACTTTTCCTCTGGTGCTACACCGTCAAAAAGGTCTACTAAGTTGTACAATGTTGGGGTGGAGTGTCGATTATTATTAGCTGTTACTTATTAAACTTGCTAAAGGCTCAACTTTAACCGTTCAAATCGGAAATTTATTGGAAATCAAAGGGTTGTAATATATCTGTTTTATCTGAAGATTGTTATAACATTTCGGAGTCAAATGTTGTTGTTACAATTATGCATTAACGGAACCAAATTAGTTGGGGTGCAATCAGCAAACAAGGACTTATAATTTATTAATATTATCAATTTTTTTTGTTTTTACGTGTCTATTTCTACGTTTCAAATTTCAATGTTACGAGCATTCGGCATCCATTATTTTTTATCCGACAGATTGATATTTATGGTTCTTTATCAGAGTATATTTAGAGCTATTTTAGAATATTGATTTATCATTTTTAATCAATTTTGGGAATATTACAACGACGATCGTATCATGAGTACGCTATTTAAAATTGAGCCCATAGTTCGATTCAGATTGTCTTAGTGGTTAGTCTTATAAGATACAGGGAAGGTTAGGAATTGGTCACAAGTGATGTGTGACAGAAAGTGTTGGTCAGTGTTGGATCAGGTTAGGATTAGGCTGGGCGAGTTTAAAATTATTGAGGTAGGTCAGAATTAGGTGGTAGACAATGATCAAAAGACACAGGCGTATTGGGGCAGGTCAGGATTGGGTGGGGCGGACTTACGATTGAAACTTATCGAGGTAGGTCAGGATAGGGTGGTGAGTTAAAAGGTAATGGAGTCAGGACGTAATAACGTTACGGTTAGTGGATTAGTGTTAGAACTTAGTCGTGAGGTCATGATTCTGTTGATATAAGGTGTTGATTAGTTGTTTGGTGTCGGGTTAATGAGAATCGTGACACGTACCGTCCTCGTGGGTGCGCACGGTGACCGGGTAGGAGGCGGGCCCGTCGCCCACGCTGGTGCCCGCCAGCACCCACACGCGGTACTCGGTCCAGCGGCGCAGCTCGTCCAGCACGAACTCCGTGCGATTGAGTCGCACGACCGTCGCCTCGGAGTCGCCGCGACCGGCCTCCACGCACAGCAGCTTGTAGTACGCGATGCGGCCGTTGGCGCGCTCGGCCGGCGGCGGCTGCCAGCTGACGCGGATCGCGGTCGGCGATATCGCCACCGCGGTCACATTCATCGGCGGCGCGCCGGGCACTGAACAAGGCTACCCAGTGAGACTACGCCCCTGCCCGGAATCAACGAGGCCTGGCCCTGACACGAGGCCTGGCCGTTTGTGAAGACTCGTCCGCGACGCTTTGTTTACGAGCCGAGGCCCGGTCTTAAGGCAAGCCATGGTTGCAACACGAGGCCTGGTGACTTATTCGTGATGTTAAAACTCGGTTCGCTGACCCTAAGACAAGGTCCCTAACTCGATCGGACCTAACCGTCGCCGTGGAATACTTGACCCTGACACAAGATTGGTTATTGACGCAAGACTCAACTAGCCGAGTCCCCTAAGACAAGGATCGGAAAAAAACTAGCGTTGGTCGTGTCCGTAAGGCTCGAATACAATTCGAGATCAGGCCCTAAGACAAGGATCGGTCCGCCGGAACGGCAACGCAGTTGAACGCGTCACGACATATCCCTAATCGATGCAATCACTGAATGCCAAAGGTAACGGAATTGAAATAAAAACTTAAGGGATCATGAAAAACAAATACAAAACAAAATAAAAGTGCCAAATCATAAAACATGGGATCGAATCGAAAAGGGCGAAAGGGAGTGAATCATCAAAATTAAATTATCGAGCATGCACATATATAAAATTTGTCAATATCGATATGATGTAAATGTAGGATCCGCTCGCCCGTACATCACTAAGTGTATGTCACAGTTCCTCCTGCAGGAAGAAAATTGTGATAATTACATTATCTAGTTCAGCGACACAAGGAACACCGTTACTTCCATATCGCCCGACTTTAACACTTCACAAGCCGATACAAAATCTAAATCACACTGATCTAGTGTTTATTATGCCGCTGGCAATTATTAATATCAAAGAAAAAGATCGTATAGTAAAATCTTCATCGAATAAAACTTAGACATACGAACAACATAAAGCTACTACTAAGGTACTGTTCACACGCATCGAGTTAATTTCAAATTCCAATTTATCAACTGTAAAAAAGACCAATAAAAACTTTTGGAGTACGTAACATTCGCAAAGCGTGTACGCAATACCGTTTCGACAAGTTAACAATTACGAAACACATATTATTGTGATATAAAACTTGGTGCTTGTGCTTGTATTACTGGCAGCGTGCCGGGCAGGTGCGTTTATGTGAAATATTACAGTGGCAATTACCTGGAAAACCCACAACTAGGTTCATATTGTTTTCGTTTTCAACTTTATTATAACTTTATCCTATGGCTTGAAATGAGTTCGGGGTAGACGACTTACACTAATGAAACTTACTTAAAATCATAGACAATAGAGAACCAGAAAAGAATTCGTCGCTATATGGGCATTTTGGTCGATGAACAATTTTTGTACCCGAGAATCGGTTATTATATTATATCCTTTTCCAGCTTCGAACCCGTTTCAAGCCATTTCTCTTCCATTCCACCCGTCATATCTACCTTCCTGTACCAACATACCATATTGTTTCGTTCGCACTGCGATAGGAGGCGTAGTCGCTCCTTCGCCGCGTTGGGACCTTGCAGCCAGCCAGATGTAGTACAGCGTGTTTGGGTACAGGCCGTTGAGAGTGTACGACTCCGTGTTCTGTATCCGTCTAAAGAAGGGATCGCGGGTTGTGAAATGTGACATTGAAAAAAAAAACCGGCCAAGTGCAAGTCGGATTCGCGCACCGAGGGTCCGTATATTAGGACTCCATTTATTGTTATGTAATAAAAAATTTACAGTTTCAGATTTTTCCTTGTGCCAAAAGACATTGCTCCTTGCCTTGCCTCTAGGTTTTGATTCCCTAGCGAGTGTCAATTTTTCTTTTTAATAACGTTAACATATAACTTGATTTCTTTTAAAGCTCAAAGGGCTTACAGATCTGAATATTACGTTTTAACCTCAACTCAATACCTCCACGCGTTCCTGAGAAAAAGAGTCTTAGTAGACGGACAGACAGACAAAATAGTGATCCTATAAGGGTTCCTATTATTCCTATTGAGGCACAGAACCCTAAAAAAGGGAACTTATCCACGTCCTTTGCATAGATATCGTGTTTGTATAAGCGTAAATATGTCGTTTGTATAAGTTTAGATATATCGTTGGAATAAGAATAAATGTGATGTTTTGTGTAGTATAGTTATGGTGTTTGTACAAATTTACGCGTGGCGATGGTGCTCCATAGCGTACGTGTTGTTCCAGCTCGTATGAGACTATACCATCTCAGAGGCCTTTCATTTATGTTTGTATAAGCATAGATATGTTTTGTATAAATACAGTTATGTCGTTTGGATAAGTATAGATATATCGATGGCATTAGTGTAGATATGTTGTTTGTAATACTGAGACGTCGTTTGTAACATATACATGGATAGCCTTACTTCCGATGGTGCTCCTTGGCGTACGTGTCGTTCCAGTACAGCTCGTAAGACACGATGTGGTCTCCCGCATGTGCTGGGGCCTTCCAGTGGAGGGTGACGGACGTCTCTCCCGCCTCTACCGCTACTAGGTTGGACGGTTGGGAAGGCACGCCTACGAATGCAGAAGCATTTATTTCTAAATTAAATTCTGATCGAAATGTGGTTGCACTCCATAATATAGCATAGACAACCCTGCAGCTTTTATAAGGTCACTCGGCTGGCAAGGTGACCATCGCTTTATAGACAAAGAATACTAATAACTGACAACGCACATGCAATTTTGCAGACGTTGTAAGGCGGCGACGGGTTCCCTTAATCAGAATAACCAATATCTCCCTAGACAACTTTGAATATAAAAAATACTGCTTGGTAGCAATCGTCGCCAAGCTACGAACAACTATCAGGAATTTGCTTTATTAGAACTACTAGATAGAACAAAAAATCGTCATTAAAACTGATGTGTGTAGCTTACCCTGCTGCGTTTTGACTAGTACCGGGGCTGAAACCGGACCAAGGCCAACCGACGTGAACGCTTGCACCCTTATCGTATACACGGTGTGCGGTGTCAGCTCGTTGATGGTCGTCAGGTGGCTATTGTCCAGCTGTGGGATTAAGTTTGGTTAAAGTTTGCGATATGACAAAACACAAAAATAAACTAGCGCTATAAAAGACCACTTGTTCCAGTACAACAAAAGACAAAGATACCAGGTCTTTCTGTACACAGTATGTACGTGGTGCCCTTGCTTTACAAACCGGAAGTCGTGGGATCGAATCCTCCGGAGGGACAATAACAATATCCTTTGTGTTGTTGCTTCCTAGTTGGATCGGAGCAATTCGGGTTGATTAGTGAATTATTATTAATTAGTTATTATTAATTAGTTGATTAGTTAGCTCTAGCTATGAGTCTACTATCTATCCAAACTATAAATGTATGGTGCGGTATAAAATAAGATTCTGATTCTCATCTTTAAGAATATCTTTATTTTATATTAAAATTAAACTCTGCACCGACGAAACTGGGCAACGGATAGCTGATGGTATAAACTTGGTCACATGTTATTGGCGTAATTAGCAAGTGATAGAAGTGCTGACATACAGTCAGGTCCTTGAAAATGGTAGAAATTTTAAATGTTCACTCACCATTTGTGAATTCCACGATTGCAACGGCTGCGTTGGATCCGTGGTGTAGTAGATTTTGTATCCCTGAAATAAAGGAACAATTATTATTATAGAAAACATATTAAAATTACTACATAGAATTTTTTTCCGCTCCTAGACTAGAATTGGGTGATGAAGAAGTAATAAAATAATGAAGGAGACTGGTTGGTATCCTAGGAGAATTCGGCTTAATCATCTACTTGGATATTTTTTATATTTTCCTTGCAGCTTATTTTTTAGAAACTAATATTTACTTGTAATTTTTTTCAAAAACTTGTCTGGAAATTTTAATAAGAGAACTTTTGTTAACTTATGTTATACTTTAAAACAACATAGTGATCAGATGAATGACATTTTCTTTCAAAACGTAGGTAGGTAGGCGAAATTTCAAACCAAATTACTTTTCAAATATTATCGTCAATTCCAATAATGTGGCAGTACAAGCGACAAACATGACACACACGTTACAGGTAAATTGAGGATAATTGCCTTGGTAGCCCAGTGGTATAGGGACTTGCTATATAAACCGAAGGTCACCGGTTCGAAACCTGCGGGGGACAATGACTTTATATTGTTGTTTCTCAGTTAGGTTAGGGCAATGTGGGCTGTTCACCCGCTAGAAAATTAAGATGAATCATGTGTCATATGGACATGTAAAAAGTAGGCTTCGGTTGTCAAGAACACCTTTGACAATCGTTAAAGGATATCAGTGCCTTCATATCTTCATATCCTGATAACTAATCCATCCTTCAGTTAATCCATTTGGGGTTGCGGAAGTCAGATGCCAGTCGCTCTGTGTAACAACTGATTTTTAGGTAATATCAGATTGGCTTAGAAGCCCATCCCAAGTAATTTGGGAATAAGGTTAGGAAGAAGAAGAATGGAGGAATATTATAACTTGAGTTAGAGTTATAACTCAGAGGGAGTAATCAGTATAATTATCACTTCATACATCGAGAACTAATGTTTTAGTTAGCGATGATGTATTACGATATACTTAAAATTCCAATTTAAGGAAAAATGAGTATATCATAAAATCTATTTTTGCAAATTAATATGGAAGCCACACAATTACTAGAATTATTACTTATTTTTTTTACACCATAAAAAAAAAAGAAAAATATCAAAACGTCGACGTCTTTTATTTATTTTAAATTGATAGAAGAGACAAAGGAATACGTAGGCTGCTTTCCTATATTAATGAAATCCTCTAAGCGAACAAAGAAAAATATTAAGAGTCCTGCGACGTTATTTATTATATCGTATCGAAATATGTATAATGAAGAGTTATTATTTTCCATTTGTTTATGTTGATGTTCAGTTTAACCACATTGTAGCAAACATTTTTGTCACGTTATATTTTAGGAAACGTTATGTTGGTATATCATAGGGTAAATTATTATCTTATCAATTCATTTATATTCTAAACAATGCCAAATTCCAAATCAATTGGGGCTGAAGTTTCGGATATCTAGCGATGAGCCAGCCAAACTGAGTTAAATAATCGCTGTTTTAACGTCTGTGTTACAAATAACAAAAAAATAAACACTGGTAGAGTAGTATCTTGCATACAGTTCTTGCTGCATTTACAGTCTTCTTTTTTAATTCCTTTTGTAATCAAGGCTGGTATTGTACCAGCAACTCTTTGGATATTTTGTGTGCCCATAGAAATCACTTAATATCAGGTGAACCGTCTGTCGGCTTCCAACCTTTCTAATAAAAAATGAACCCGTAACTCACCGTCACTTGACCATTGGGCGTTTCAGGTTCCTCCCACTGTATGACCATGGTGCTCGAGCTCAGCGGACGAACTTGCACGTTGCGTGGCGCTGAACCGGGTTCTGCATGAACAAATTGACATATTGAAGATATTATATATTGAGTGCTCTTTACTCTGAAACATGGCGCAGAATAGAAAAGGAAAGATAGGAAAAGGGATTTCTTAAAATGAAACTAAATTTTAAAGCAACCATTGAAATCATACGCAACGACTAAATTAATTTATATCCCATTAGTATTATATCCCTATGCATTGTGAATATTTATTAAGGTAATATATTTGCAACATTTTCATTTCTACTATTGAAATGTCTAATTTGAGAAAGAACATTATTGATGTATGTGTGATAAAGTCAGGAAACTAAAATAACTAAGAATAAAACCAAAAACAATCACTGCAAAATAAAAATTTTAATACGATGAAAATGCTAATGATTTATTACTTACTGTAACTAAATTATAAAGCAGTAAAGATGTAGGTTTACACACATTCGCACATTTTATTATCTACCTGTCAGAACTAGAAGAGCAAAGGGGGAGCAGAGAATATGTGCGCTTCATAGCAATCTAAAAATAGGGATCAGGAAAGGAGCCCCCAAGTCTTCAACCATGGACGAAATACGTCTAGTCTTCAGAAGCTGGCAGAAGTGGAAGGTGTAGAGCAGAGAGTTCACGGAAAAATTAAATAATCAATCT
>DWHK01000026.1:0-21787 GCA_018247855.1 Graphium androcles | reverse complement strand
GTTTCAACTCATTGCGCCTTTAAAACGTAAAGACCCACCGACATACAGACCAGTGGACAGTTATATGTCAAATTTGTTTGAGTACAATTTTCTTTGTATATGACGTAGTAATAATGAAAGACTCGTAATTTGTAGTTCAATGTCTTTAGTTTAAGAAGACATTTATTGTAGTAAATATCTTTCCTTAATTGAAGTGTATAAACAGTTTTATGTAGCGTAAGCGGCGAATTGTCTTCAAATGTAGAGAACTCCCACAGGCCTCAATAAAAAAAATTGAAAACCTACCAAGATCAATCCCGTCTTGACAATTACGCACATAACTTTTCCTATCTCCTGAAATCTGGGCAAATGGTAGTTTTTCTTTTTGCCGCATTACAATAAACTAGCATTTTCATGTATGTGTCGTAAAAATGTAGACGACATCATTTATTAAAATAAAGTGTACTTATTATAACGAAATAATTCTTAACTTTACGCAGAGAAAACCGTCAGCGTGAGCTAGTTCAAAAATATTCCTGAAATTGGAATCATTATAATATCTTTCGTGCCATTACTACAGTAAACAAGTGTAATTACCTAAGAAAACTATGCTTTTATTTTTCCCTTGTATACAATTTCAGTATGATAAATTGTAATTGCTTTCTTTAGGATTTTGTAAAACAGAAAATAAAGGCTCATAAAAAGGAATGGCCTCTTCTGAGTCTATCCAATTAACAATAACATTCTGTTTTCTCCTTATACAGCTAATGGGTGGATACATACAGATTTTTGAATCTAAAGACTTTGTTAAGTATATAAATAAAAAAAATATATTTATTTACTTATTAAGTCTTTATTATAGATCCCTTCATAATAAAAATATAAAAAGCAAAATCCTTGCCTAAAATAACTCCCTACCATTATGTATAGACACATATATAACTACAAAAAAAAAACGAATTATAATGTAATACGTAGTTTACCTTCGTTGCCTTTGGTGTATTGTTGTTAAAATGATTCATGTAATAAATCCGCATGTTGAAGGTCAGGCCTGCGTACTCTCTCCGGTTATATAAATCTATATAGATCTATTATATAAAAACGAAACAGCAGGCAAATAAAACGCTTAAAAAGGTATATATATTCACTTTTGTTAGCGTTTTATATCTACTAAAACAATTTCCCACACAGTTTTGCGATATCTTAGAAGGTTGGCCATAGTAAGCGAAATTCTAAGAGAATTACATTGTTATTGTATCATCGTATAAGAAGGGTAGTGAAATAAAAGGGATGTCGTAATATATCTTCCCAGTATCATCAAAGTATAAGATATTCGCAAACTAAATGAATATAAGGAAAACTAAAAAAAAACAGGCCAGGCCAACAGAGCACGAGCAACCTTCTAAACAATGAAGAAACAGTAAGGGGTGATAGTCAAAGGCCACTATCCGGGGGTGATCGCCGGGGCATGTCTGGAGCTAGCGTTGGGTATGACAGCATACGGATCGCCAGTGGCTCTTCGTTGAACAGGCGTACGAGAGCCGGGGAAGCCGAAAATGCCACAGCCGATTATGTAGGGGAAGGGACAGGAACAGGTGATGCGTTGCCAATAATGATCATTCCCATTTATTGGCTGGTCTATCCATGGGGACCACGAGAACTTTAAGAAATTCAGAAAGCGGAATACAAAAGTGGTCACATGCAGAATTGCAGGAGTTTAGTTATATTGTTATTTTAAAGCACGAAGTCAAGGTAGGGGTTACATCAGCAAGTTTGAGAGGCTCTTTAAGGAAAGAAATCCAATTAGCACTAAAAGACATATGAACGGGAATTTACTCTCAAATCAAGCTCGTAGGGTTATTAAACAAAATGTATTGCCTAAAACCACACTTGATAAAATATAACAAGCCATAGAACAAGAAATACAACAAAACATACACAAGACACCGCTTTACCTGACACCCAAAACTCTGACGTGCTACACAATCACTCTAACATCGTCCAATTACGAACTAGGATAAATTATTATTAGAGAACGTAATCAAGACAAAAATTCCGCAAACTACTGCGGAGAGAGGCGAAAAAAATGGACACAACCAGAACAAGAGGAATTAATGTTTTGTTATTTCAAAGCAAAATGTAAGGGGACTGGACATATATTAGAGTTCTAGAAAGACTTTTAAGGAAAGAAACCCGCATAACACGAAAATACACAGATTTAATGGGAATACACTATCAACCCAGGCACGCAGAGTTTTTTAATATAACTTAATCTCTCAAGAACTTCTTGGCATTATTAAACGTAATGCTGAGATCGCAGTACATCAATGACATAAAAAATAAATCACATTAGTTTTACATAATACTACAGAAGAAATAATAGAGAATGATATGGCACACAATACTGAATGTGCTATAAGAATAATGACAGTAGAAGAAAATTCTCATTCGGATGACAATATTGAAACACAGGCTCCCATCGTTCTTGAGTTTCTAAAAATTTTGCTGAAATACAAGAAATTGCTATCGAAGAGCCCGATTAATTACCGAAAGCTAAAATTTATAAAGGATTTTTACAAAATTTAACGACTAATATAATATACTATAATAAACGACTATTTACCAAGAATTCTAGAAAGTAATTGACCCTTCGAGATGCTAACGATATTATGCTAGTTAATAACAAACAAACACTTTATTCACATAGTAACACAATAAAGCCGCACGCAGAACCGCCATAGATAAGAAGAATAAAAACAAAACTTGAATGATTGAGAAAAGAATCAGGACAAATGACGGAAATTTCAAGGGGCGTTAGTTCCAGAAGAATGACCAATATTAGAAATAAACTGTATACAACACACAATAAAAAAAATTAAACAGATCATAAAAATGTAAAAGAAACACTACAAGATTATTTTGACACAAAATTACAAAAACCGACTTCAAACGCCTTAGCCGATTTTTAAAATCAAACTACTTAACCGATTTTCATGAAAATTTTATGAAACTACACATGAGCCACTTTTTTCCAACAAAAAAAGAATTATCAAAATCGGTTCATAAGCGACGAAGAAATCCCCGAACGCACCTAAAAAAAAAATATACGATCGAATTGAGAAACCTCCTTCTTTTTTTGAAGTCGGTTAAAAACAAAGAATAAAAGCATTAGCAGGTAGAATAAAAGAATACGAAGAAAAGAATAACAGGAAGCAACAAAATAAATGTTTACTGAAGACGAACACAGATTATACCGTACTTTAGATAACAAACAAGAAAATGTAAATATTAAGATACCGAGCACGAGTAGTACTGAGGAGTTTTGGACAAATATTTTGTAAAAACGTGTTTCATACAAGAATGAGGAGAAATTAATTTCCGACATTGAGAAAAAAAAGAAAAAAGGCTCCGGATACGTTTAATATGACAAATACTGAACACATAAAACATTTCGTAATTAAAACGCAAGACTGAAAAGCGCCAGGACAAGATAAAATTCAGAACTACTAACTACTACTACTGCAAATAATATTATAACACCAGAACAAAGAGGTTGTCGCCGAGGAGCCCGTGGATGTAAAGACCATTTGATGGTGAACAAAATGATTCTTGAAGACACTTACTAGTCTCAAAAAAAGGTGTTTTTAGGTAAGTATGGGGTGGATAGACTATCAAAAAGCCTTTGAAAGTGTATTACATGAATGATTGTTACCTGTATTGGAAATCTATGGATGCCCACCAACGATCAAATCTTTATAAGAAAGAGTGATGCCGAAATGGAGAGTTACTATGGCCGTCAAGGGCACTACGGATTCTTACACAATTAAACCGACTTACATAAAACGGGGCAACTTTCAAGGAGATTCTTTGTCTCCATTGTTATACTGCTTGGGACTGAACCCAATATCAACCATCCTGAATAGGTACGAAATCAAAGGATATCATGTAAAAGACAGTATATGGGTAAATCACCTTATGTACATAGATGATTTGAAAATATATGCAAGTAACAAAAATAATTTGAAACTTTAATAGACAGTGTTGAAATTTTTACTGCAGATATAGGTATGTCATCCGGACTATATGATAGATAAATGCAATACAGTTCACATAACCTCAGGGCATAGACATTACACTGATGATGTTGAGCATGTATTACTAAACAGGAATTAACGAATCCGGAAAAATAAATCACAGTGATATTAAAGATAAGGTGACAAAAGAGTACTTTAGAAGAATAAAAATTCTAACAAACTCTTATTTAAAGGGGCAAAATTCAATAAAAGGGGTTACCAATTTTGCAGTAACTGTTTTGTTGTATTCTTTCGGTGTGGTCAATTATAAAAACAGCGATTTGAAGAGGATCGATGATAAAACACTAAAATTACCTAGAATCAAAAAGACTCACCGACAAAAAGCAGATGCACAAATATACACCCACAATTTACAAAAGCAGGCTTGCTGCCTTCATTCTTCCACTATAATTAGTAAGGTACTTGGTGATACTGTCTTCATCACACAAGCATCGCAAACACAAGAACTATAAGAACCGCAAACACACCATCCCAACTCACAAATTGAAAAACATACAATAAAAACATACGCTCCAATTACTAGCAACATATAACTCATTCAACACTCAACACTAACTAAATATATTTGATGACATAGTTCATTTATCATTTATTTGAGACCTAACTAGGAATATAGAACTATATAAAAATAAAATAATATATATGTATATATAAACAAAATGGAACAATTCAAGGCCCTGTTTATTTTTTTTCCTTACAGCTTCGGGACGGGATACTCAGTAAAACCGGCGAGGCCGTGTAGAATCTTCAACTACATATTATATAATACTTAGTTTAGTACGTTAGATAGTTATCTACATTCAATAGTGGACATGATTGCTGTCGACATTCTTCGTTTTTAGTACTTAATTATAATTTATACATCAATTTTTATAATTTTCAAAGCATTATGTGACAGCGTAAAATATTCTTAATTTACTTAGGAACATATTCACATAATTAAACATTAAAGTGGGCAAACATTTTAAAGTACTCATTCATAGGTTCACCCGATGTTAAGTGATCACGTCGCCCATGGACACACAACATTCGAAGAGCTATGTGTACGTTGCCAGACTTGGAAATTAGATAAAATAAAATAGGTTAAAGAGTAGGGCTGGTTAGGATTATATTAACGATTTGGTGCGGAAAGGAATGGGTGGGAATGTCCATCGGGCAACCCTATGAGCCATGCATACTTTATTTTATGCTGGCTTTGTAAAATGATTAACCGATCATCTTAAAATTTTGTATACACGTTGTAAAGGTACAGAAAAGGTTTTGTCTTTTTCGTACCATTCATGAAATACTATCCATGAGGGATAAAAATCTTACACAACCTCTGGCGTAATAACTATGCCTACTGACATGATAAACTACAAAATCATACGTACAATACGAACAAAGGAAACGGAAGCTACTATTTTCTCAGAGAAAATATAAGATAATTAAAAAAAATGTATATACATATAAATATATATATGTTAAAATTTACAACATCATTACTTTAAATACAATATAAAAAATGTGTATAACATTTAATTAATAGAGCAAATAAAAAATAGATGAAGATTTACATATATTTAATCTTGTTCCGTTCTCTCAGTATGATGTGTAAGTTATTTCATATTATGGATCAGAAAATATGTTTTAATGCAGAAACACATTTGTTATTATATTTAAATTCTATATGGTACTATACGGATGTAAAGTATTTATATAAATATTCAGTTATAGTAAAGGAGCCAAGGAAGAGATTTTAGAATCAGGATTAGGATCGGGTGGTGTGATGACAGATAATTTTAAGTAGGTGCATAATTATACTGAAAAATGTACATCTCTCATATATTGAAAACTATAAATCTAACTATTTTAGCGTGATGCAATGAAGAGGGTTACAAATTTGCAAACTGAAAAGCATCAACCTAATTTAAAGAGAATAATTTATTTTTGTGGTCAGTTAAAACCAAATAAGTATCAGGTCTGAAATTTACACAAAAAATCTTCTAGTTAAGTTCATTAAAGTACATGTAATAAATTAAACGTAAAAGGATATAAAATCTGAATGTTGACGTTGAATAAGCGTAGCCAACATAATAGTTGCTGATTAATTTCGTTAGAAATTATAATTATTATCAGTTGAGAAATATATTTATCAAATAAAAACAATGATATAGTTAAATGATCACTTCTACATTCTTCTTTTCCATATAAATAAATAGCTTATATACAAATATTAACCTATTCAAAAATCTGTTGATCTATAAAGATGAGTAGCTCTTTTCTCATGTTTCTTCACATACTGTATCTTAAAACAAAATTAATTTAAATACTACCACAGTCACTAAAATGTTTTTATATCCATTTATTTAAAAAAAAAATTGCTCTGACTCCTGCCAGGCTTGATTTCATAAACTCATGTTGTATACTTTTTATAGAAAGATGATGAGCGACTAGACAGTTTACTTGATGTTAATTAAAACTTTGATTTGAAATGAACACCCATAACCTCGGAAGAGATGCCGGTGAGCTGCCTGCTTTAGACATTGAATAGAATACAGGGTTGGAACGGCAATCGGGCAACCTTATAAGTCAGGCATACTTTATTGTCCGCTAGCTTTGTGTGTAAGTTAGTGGTAACTTTCGGGTCTAGCGTCCTTATAAATGTAGTAAGAACTGAATATACGATGTGGTGCCTGCCGCTGCGTGAATAAATCTGGTAAATAAATATAATATAGGATTATTAACTTAAAATTTAGACTTAACTATATTAACTAAATTAAGACTTAACTATATTAACTACACTTATACTGAAAAAAGGATCAGATTGTACGATAAAAAGTCTTTTAAAAATAATTATAAAAGATTTTTTTATGTCTTTTAGAGTTATAGGTTGCTGGAGATCTTTTTAAAAGCCATTAATATAAATTGCAATCCTTTGGCTGTCAACAGGTAGAGGATGTCACTTGATATCATATGGTTCATTAAAAAACTGGTTTCTGTTTGTTAAAACTATTTGTTGTTTATAAAAAATTAATTATTTCACAAATGAAGGAAAATTTAGGCCTTGAAATTCTTGAGAGCCTCACGCCTTCTTTGTCTAGTGGTATATCTATAGATATATCCTTTATGCGAAGATAGGGATCAAACGTCATCTTAATATTGTTTCTTGAATGGGTTGATGGTAGTAAAATGGACTCATAATCTGATTGCCTGATAAACAAAATGATCCATGCATACGAAGAACATTCAAGAAATTATGTTCTGCACCTGATGTTTCACCGGCAGAATCCATTCTCCATTCTACTAAATTATTTGAGTGTGTATGATTCCATCATAGTATCTGTGCATACATGTGTACATTATGGTATTTTTTGCGCTGATAGTTGATGGTTGGAAAATTGCGTTTGCATTACAAATTTAATTGACTTTTCATGCTGGAATAATTGCTACACTCACAACTATTTGGACGTCAATTTGTGGTGGAGCCCTAATTTCTAAAAGCAGGATCCTCACTGCCGCTCATTGTTGGTGGGAGAGTCAAGCGTGAAAGTTCACTATCCTCCTTGGGTCATTCTAAATATATTTGGAGGAACACGGATCGATACAACGAACGTTGTAATTCATCCTACATAGAATATAAATGATATACTCATAACATTGCTGTTGTGAAAAATGCTTCCATAGATTTCAGCAATAAGTTTTGCTTTAAATATTTTTTTAATTGTTTCAGGTATCTTAAATTTTGACCCTGGCTCGCTAGCTAGCCTATTTGCTTCAACAAAATAAAACATATAAATCAAATGGAACGTGTACCACGCTGCTAAATCGCTAATATCTAAAAATACAGTAAAAGATCTTTATAGGAATTTGTACTTGATGAATTGATTTCGATGGACTTGTCCTTTACATGTTTCATATATAAGCTGACTTAAAAAATTTCATTCTACTGCCAAAAGACATTTTCTTTTCACAGATTATGTACAGTCAATCCCATTACCCACAATTTCGGATGTGAACGAAAACTTTGCAGTCTTAACCGGCATCGCTTCCGTCTACGGTTAAACTGGTGACGGTTAAAACTGATAAATACAATAACAGAAAGGACAATAACACATATGAGTAAAGAATACAAGGAAATTTCTTGAAAGAACTTTAAAAAGAAAGTTCTTATTTCGGCTGACTTTTTATAAATCCATCGATAGTGAGTTATTCTAGGTGCGGTCCCATATTTATATTAGCCTATCGCAGTCCACTGCTGGACATAAGCCTTTCCTGTTAGCATAGGCACAACATCTTGTACGATCCTCGGTTTCTCGCATCCATTTATTTCCAATCACCCTGCAAAGATCGTCGCTCCATCTTACTTGAGGGCGTTCTACACTACGTTTGGCGAAACGCGGTGTTTACTCAAGAACACGTCTATTTTAATGGTCATCAGTTCTGTGGCTTAAAGCTGTACCGGTCACTTTATCTCTTTGTCGGATCATATCATTGTAGAGATGATCCTTCACTCTTCATAGCTAGCAGAGCGATTCTGAGCTTGTGGAGCATAGCCTGAGCGTCCACGTCTTGGCTCCATAAGTCATTACTGGCTGTAAGAAGCACACGTTGAAGATTTTTGTCTTTAGGTACTGTGAAATAGGCGAAGAGAAGACTCGACGTAGTTTGCCGACGCTGCCCAACCCGTCTGTATTCCTCTGTTATTTTCTCTCTCGAGTTATTTTTACTACTTTGCAATTTTTGTGAAGAGTACATACACTCCTGAACAACCTCAAGAAAAACACAGTAAATATGTTCCAACGAAACGTATTCATTTAATATAATAGTTTTATCTAGGTTCCACCGGAGACTCATGTTTTCTTCTAACGTTTCAGCCATCAGAACGATGTCATCGGTAATGTTGGTTGTACTAACCGTTTATATTTATGCCCCACACTTTTTAGTCCAGCTTTCTAAATATATCCTTCCAAGCAGTATTAAACAATTTAGGGGATATGTGATTCCCTTGTCTGCCAACGCAGAGGAATATGTTTAGTTGAGGCATCATACAGACATCTCAGCACTTGTATATATTGTCATACTATTTGGCAACATACTCCATAACAGACCAGATCAGTCCGACTCCGTTCAGTCAAATGCTTTCTTATAGTCCACATACATTGAATATAGTGGCTGAATGTATCCTGTTCAGGTGGTTGAATTTTATTGAGTCTTCATCCAAGACGATTTGTGATAACTCTTGAAAATAGCTTGTAGATATGGCTCGATCTCGCTCGAGCGAGATGCGTTAGTTCGCAATTAATTCGCAAGTTGATTTCGTGTAAACGACTTACATTCTTTACACTGAAAAAGAATGATAATAGATTTTTGTATATGCTGTTTTTTTTTAATTAAAAACGATTGAAGTCTGTATTGCAAATTTGTTTCAAAGTAACTCCACATTGTGTTAATGAATAAACAACAGCCATGAAGTCATTGAAAGCGATCTTTACTTAAGAACACGTCTATACAGTATTAGTTATATTTCTACATTGTGAATTTCCAATATCTATACCCCTTTAGTTTCATCAGTGTTTATAAAAGTCGATAATTATTAAATATCAAAAGCATTTTTTCCACTAGTTATATAAAACAAAGTGTTTGTGTTATATTATTTCTAAATAAAAACTTTCCGAGTGCACTTTTAATTTCAATTTTCCGACTGAAAAATTTCCGTCGCTATATCACGTGTCACTACCAATCATGACGAACTCCGAATGCCAAAAGAGCTTCGACACGCCGATACACGGTAGCCATTTGTGCACGGCCGGGGTGAGGGGAGTTGGGACTTGTGACGGCGATTCGGGCGGTCTCTTGACCGTCCTCTGGCGAACCACCGCATTCTGGTAGGCAATCGTTTAATCAATACTTGCATACTTTTAATCACAGTCGATGCTATTATTATTAAATTTACCCATTTTCAAAGTGTTATAAGTGTCGAAATATATCACGAATTGTGTCATTAATATAAGGCTAGCAAAGCATTAATGAAATATTACGTAATAAATTTAATATAATAAATATAATAAGTTAGTCGTGATATTTTAAGTGATTCGCATAGTGGTTTAATGTCATAGTTTTTTTTTAATAACACTGGCACTGTAATTGTTATTTACTGATGATTTTGCTGAAAAAGAATGTGTTGTAACTTGTACAAAATAAAAGTTTTATGTATCAACATTTTTGTTTAAGGTTGGCATCGTTTCTTTTGGTCTTGGCAACGGATGCCAAAAGGGCTTACCGTCAGTATAGATATATGTACCGGCATTCTTGACATGGATAAATTCAAAATTATAAAGTAAAGTTTATTGAATTACGCAATTTTACATTTATAAAAAATAAAACTTTCTATTTATTTATTGTAACTCATACGAGGAAATAGTATTATCATTTTTTGTCTGAAGTATATTTAAGATTACTACGATGTCTAAGACATAAGGTTTATATATAAAAACCCGCTCAAGTGCGAGTCGTATTCATACACGAAGTGTTCTGTACCACAGTACAATATACAATTCGAGATTTGTATGTGGGCCCCCTTTGAGTTTTCATAAAATTTTGGTATTATTAGTTTTATTATTTGTTACTATAGTGGCCATAGAAATACGTCTTCTGTAAAAACTTCAACAGCCCACTGACTGACAGACGGACGGACGGATGGACATTAATTGTTGGAAAATGGTTTTTTTATAATTAGTTACGGTGGTTTGGATTGATTGTAATCGGTGATTGTTTTAAAATTAAGATAATTTATGCATCGAATAAGCATGTAAAGTAAGTATTTGCCTGGTAGCTTTCCAGCCATGTCAGTTCTTATTGGACTGTGAGCGTAAAGAAAATGAGAGTGATTATATGGTTCAATCTTAAGCATAAGTTGGTTATTTGAGCAATGTTGTAGAAAAAGCAAACCTACTTATTCATAGGGTTTATATGAGCCTTAAAACAACGTTGTTTTTAAATTCCTTAAAGGTGTTGCTGATAAAAAATCTAACTTTTTTTTTTCAAAAATATGCTGAAGATATGAAAAGCCCCAGAAATCTGTTGAAATATTATGTCTAAACTACCATTAGGAATTATTTTTACTATTGGAATTTTTTTATTATTAAATGGGTTTCACATGGGTGTAAAAATAATTTAATCAAATAGTTTATAAAATAAAATTTTCTATTATTTAGAAAATAACACAAATGGTAATACTATTAAGCTATTGTAATCTTTAGCAGAATGGGTAACTGCTTTTCCGGCCAGCTCTCCGTCTTCCGTTATGACAAAAGTTCTCCGGTCATAAGCTGCTTTCAAAGTCCCTCTATAATATTTAGTCCGGAACATTACGAGGCCGTTTAGATAAAGTGAAAACATGCTTATGTTCCGCTATTAAAAAGAAAAGTAGACAATTTCTCAAACAATTTTAAACTTAGTATTTTCTTACTACTAATGGTTAAAAATTGACGAAGAGTCTAGAGAAGCATTTATCATGGGCAGTCATTTAGACTATGTGGTAGAGCATAACATCTCTCATATAGCTCTTGCTGCACTTATTTAATTATTAAGGTCACAGCAAAAAGAACCAGCATAAAATCAAGCTTTTTGGGTTTCAGAATGGCTATTTTACACTCATCTTTTTCCACTCCTTTATCCCTCGAATTCTTAAAAGGGTTCCTGACATACCCTACTCAATAGCCTCTTCTATCCAATTTCTGATGCTGACAATGCATCCGCAACTTTTCTCATGTTGTGTGAGTCTGGCTGATGGGATCACTTAACATCAGATGAATAACAGTTTGCTTACCAGCCTATCTCCATAAAAAAAGTCATAAGTATTTTTGATAAGATATACACTAGTCTTAAATTTTACTTATGAATAAGCAACAAAGAACGATAAAGTGTAAGGAACAAATAGAGTGCAAATTATAATATAATAATAAAATAGAATGAAAATCTTTAAAGGCTCATCAATCCGCTTCTTACTTCAGGTAAAGTATCCTCTAATCAAAAATATTGTTAATGTGCCCATTAAGATAAATTACAGCTTGAGAAGCTTGCTGGAATCCGAATTTAGCTTCACGATGATAAATAAGCATATACCGATATAAACTTTTAAATCCATTACATTTTCTTCAGTGTTTACGGTAAAAGAGAAAATCTATTAAATTCAATAATACATTATTACACTAAGACCACGTGATTGTAAGATGTTGACAATTTTGAATAACTGCAACTAATAAATTAATTGCACTTAATTGAACAATTATTATACTGAAATTTACTTTATTATGGTTTATATTTTCCCCGCAAAAACTACTTTTATACAAGGTATTACCTTGTATAAAAGAAGAGATTTCGCTTTATTTTTTAAATTGTTTCTAATAAAACAGCGTAAAGGCTACTTGCTACGGCATGCTTACAAATACCTCATTAATTTTTGTCGATTTTGGTATGTAACGCTTAACTATTGATTATACGCGTAGTGAACGATGGGGTTACAAATGATTCATTTTGCTGTCTAAACAGCTGTGAAAAAGCTGTGAAAAATAAATTCAAACGACAATTCAATTCCGCATTTTAATATATCAACAGAGATGACAAATTTGTGCATAGGTAATGAACATTTTAAAGCTAATTAGGTATTGCAAAAATACTTCTGATACTAACATTTTAATATATCCTAAGAAGAGGAAAATGTGGACTGTATTTTCTCCATATGAGTTTACTTGAACTTATACGTTTAAATAAGTTAAAGAATTTAGGTAACAAAAGATATTAGACTCTGTAGCCATGCAGGAAAGTTACATTTAGGAGCGAGCATACGAGATAAAGATGTTCGAAAGTGCCGACATGTAAAATAGCCGTGTGTGTTGAAGACATTAAGTTGAAAAGGAGGCTTATTTCGGGCAGCAAGGAGAACAAACTAGCAGTAAACTTATGATTTGTAACTGACTCGTGAACGTTTTGTTTTTAAAATATGCGTGCTATACAAAACATAACAATTTAGGTTTAGGGCTTAAATACAATTTTCAAGTTTTGCATTTTCGGAATCTATTTGAAACTCTAAGACAAACTCAAAATAATATACCTTAAAAAAAATATTTACTAGTATAAAGAGCTTTTGTCATTTAAATTTTTGCATTCAATCAAATAACATATCAAATTAAATTACTTCTCAAGGTAAATTATTTACGCCATAAGCTATGTAACTTTCACTTATCGAACTCGCTTACTCGGGTGAAATTTACTTTCGTTTGAGTAACAAGTCGAACTCGAGTCACTCGAGTGAAAACATAGTTCGGGTCGCATCACTAATGTTTGCCCTTTTAGCTAGTTCAATTAAAATATGTAGATTCCTTTACTAATAACTTACCAAACTTATAGTTTGCACTCAATATAATTGAATTTAATGAAGAATTGCGCGGCAATGAAGGTTAAACACAAATCGGCGAATTGAAACTACATGTGTAAGAGATAGTGTGACATTGCGATTTAATGCCACTAGCTACACAATCGTTTTCATATATATATTTATGAATGCATTTTTGAAACATTAATATTTTAGTAAAACTTTTCACATGAATAAGATTAAAGTGTCTGTTTTTAACGTCAATATGAGAGATTTTTACTAAATGCATATAAAAGCATTAATAAACAAAAAAAAATTTGCCTGTCTGTCCGTTTAGGTCGGCTAATTTCTCGATTTCGACAGTACTGGTATAAAGCTAATGTCATAGAGAGTGACTGAGGCTACTTTTATTTTAGAAAAAGAATCATGTTACGAAGCAACAAAAAAGAATCATGTTGCGAAATGAACAAAAACGCAGTGAAACTATAAGCAACAGCTAGTATATTATAATTTTATAATATGATATATTCAACAAATTTGCTACGTAAGTACTGCTACAGAATTGTTTCGCGTTAACACGCTGAGAAGGTTGTGTAATAACTGGCAGTATCTGTCCTTTTTTTCTGGCTAGACTTAAGTATAACCCTAAGAAAACGAGAAAATATCATGCTACATTAATTATAAAAACGGCGGAGCTGAACGAACACTTAAAAGTAAGCCTAAAATAAATGACGATTACTGCGCCTGGCGCGAATAATTCTCGAGATTTTGCTGAACATTTATCTTAAATTTAAATTTGGCATAAAAATAAATGGTTATTTGATCTACGATATAAAAAAAGAATAATAATAGCTCTTTTTTTTAATTTTAAATAAATTTAATTCGCAATTAAAGTAAAACTTAGCTTTATCTGTAAATGAAAAAAGTATGTCATTATGACCTTTCGCCATCATTAATGAATTACTATAACATCGCTACCATCAGAAGACTGAACACGTATGGTCACTATGTTAGAAGAAGGCAGATATCATCGAAATAAAGCATTCACAACAGGTATGTCACTTTCTTCAGCCCAGCGGATCGCCCAACGTTTCAAGAAATTGGGTAGCACATACGCAATGGCGGATATAGACGTTCTACGGCTTAAAGGACAGAATTATTGTTATCACCACGCTCCGAACTCCACACCTCGTGGTTGAAGTAAGAAATCAAGTTTTGGAGACCATAGCGACGACCTTGGTAAGCAGACTGTAAGGCAGCTGCTTCTAACTGCCTGTTTCTAACAACAAGGTCGTTATGGAAATACCTAATATGTATGTGAGGTACTATTGATACTTTTAAACTAATAATTTTTTTAACATTTGGTATTTACTTTTACATCTACTTATGTCTATTTAATTTAAATAAAAAGCCCACTTCGAAATCATCGCACTGCTGAGGAGAGTTCACAAATCCTATAAATATTTTTAAGAAGTTTCTTAAAGTCCAATTTTGTCGTTTCGTGCAAGATTGCATTACGTACAAAGTGTTTTTTTGTTCTTTTTTAGCAATTACCAACTATTTTTGTACTTTAACTACACAATTTTTTCCCGTTCTCCCGTTCTCCCGTACCTCGTATCTCTCACTACGGCATATTCTATAAAATGTCACAAGGAAGATAAAGCTATTTTTCAGTAAATTTAATTGCATATTGCGACCTTGTGGGACTCTTGCGAAATTCTGCACGCCATATATATTTGCTTCATTCTATTTTCATTACACTATTTATTGTAACTTCAGAGAGTTATTCCGTATTTTTTTTTAATTTTAAGTTTAGTTAAACGGAAATGTCAATCTGTTATTAATTTATTTTCATTTTCAGCTCTCAAATATTATCTTTGTCTGGATGACAAGTGACTTTTACAAGGAAAGGAAAAATTTAAGGGATCAAAACAGGAGTAAGTATTGACATCCTTAATTGTGTTAGTAACTGCTTAGTAAAACGGTTTAAAAATACTTCTTGATGAACGTTATACAATCTCAACATGATACGACCTAGACAATTTATAAGTTTACTTACAGCTCTACAACTATTACAAATGCCATTATTTAAATTTAGTTTAAATTATATTATAGAATCATTACAAATACTACGACTTAAGTCAAAATGTAGACTATTTTACATATATTCAATATAAACGTACTTCTATTATGTTTTAAACTACATACGGATACGTTAAGTATTTACACAAAATATTAAATAGCTTACAATCAAAATACAAATTACGTATATCAATGTCAATCATTTAGACTAAATACTATTTAAGATTTGTCGTATAAAAAACTAACAGTTTTTGGAAAACAGTGTCTTTAATATTTATATTAATTATCACGCAGTCCATGCCTCAAAACGCTGCAATAAATAATGCCGGAAACGTCAACCATCCAGTTTCTAACAGCTTTTTTAACTCTTGCAATTTCTTTTTTTGTTAAAAGAAATAAATGAACTTAACCTTCTTTTGGCTGGTACTAGATTTTAAAAATATTTTAAATAATAATAAATAAATAAAAATAGTCTGTACTAAAATAAGGTATAAAGATAAGACGTCATCACAAGCAATAATTTCATAAATAATTTTATGAAGCCATTCACGTGTTTTACCTAAATATTAGCTATCTCTACTAACCGTCCGTAATGTTCATGCAAGAATAAAACCCTCTTTTCAGTTAATATCATTTGTGTCAGTGTAGTATATCAGAAGTTCAAATTATCATAAAGTGTTTGTATATAAAAACATAATTTAGCAATTCATTAATTTTATAGAGAACGCGTCAATGGAACCCTAAGGATAAGATCATTTCGTTGTGCATCTGACAAGTTCGTTATTTTTAGAAACAGTGGAGGTCCCAGGTAAAAATTTAAGGGGGATGAGAAAAATCCAAATTCTATGTTAATGCAATCAAATGTTTACGTATACGTATTTTGTATGTTTTGACACTTGCAATGAAATCAAAACCTAGGAGGCTTTTTGATAGCCTACAATCATGAAATTTGTCAAAAAGCTGATGGCACAAGTAAAGAAAGAAAATTTGAAAATCATCCAATTTGAATTACATCACAGAAAATATTATCTATGCTTGTACCCTTGGTGCGTGAATTCGACTTGCACTTGGCTGGATTTTTTAACCAAACATTACTTAAGACAGATCTCAATATCTATATTCTATTAATATCAATGGACATGCAGGTCATAATCGTTTCAGTCGTTTAATACCTATCTCTTTCGGTAAACCTGATACTGCTTGTGAAATTCCATTTAAAAACACAATGCGAGCATTGTACCTGTTACTCTTTTATTTTAGCCTTTATTGCCTTCACAATTACAATTCCCGCTGAAATTGGAAAAGTTAAAACAGTTTCCACATTAAAAGATATTGCACCCGCCACGTTTTAATTTTCCACACAATGAGACACGGTGAGACTCAATTTTATTTTTGAAATTTAATTTTTCTCTCAATACAGTTTCTAAATTCCAATAGATTTATTCTTAATAGTTATGCATATGTAAAAATAAATAGTTTGCTGTTTGTCGTTAGTGGATCTAATTGTTCTTGGAAAGTATAAGTTACAAAAATTGCTTTTTCTCTTTTTATCATTCCACTCTGTTTTGCAAACGATGTGCCTAAGTTTATATTTCGTATATTTTTTATGGAACATATGACAAACGAAATTCCCTTGATGTTAAGTGATCTCATCTATCGTGCGTTTTCAGACAAGGAATTTTAATAGAACCCAATAGGGGTTAGAAAATATCAAAGCAGTAGGAGAAAGGAGTGGTATAAGAAGAGAGTAGGACTGGCCATCTGGTAATCTAAAATCCCAACAGCGATGCGTACTTTCATTTATGCCGGCATTTTGTGAAGAGCGGTGGTACTCTCCGGAGCAAGTTGCCTTATGGATGGATGTAATGCTCAACCATCTGTTTTCCCCTTTTGTTCTTCAACATATTCTGTAAAAAAAATGCTAAGCTAAAGCACCTACCATATACTCTAGATAGACAGCAGTCAAACTCATGTCCTTTAGAATAAAAAAGGTACGTTAATTTGTTCCAAAATTATTGACTAACCATTTTTGTTACTACCGGTGTTACTACGCACTCTTACTGATAATTTTAAATCGAACAGCCTCTATACGAGCGCACGATTTAAGCACCTTAAATTGCTTAGTGCCAATGCGGAAGCTCTGTTGCACAGTAACACTGACAAAACTGCATGGTTGGCGCATAGCAGCGTTTGATATGTTTATTTTGTCCGACCGACTGATTTTATACGTCTATAAAACAATTAATTCAATTGGGTGTTTCTCGTAAGTATCCCTCAACTAATTTGTCGTTATTTGAAATAACGTTGTAGCTAATCAATTATTATTGTTTCAATGTTAAATACACAAACACCTGATATTTCTAACTATTGCCTATTTTTGTTTTAGCATGTTCACAAAAGCGAACCTTCAAAATTCACTATGGCATGTTCCATAAAAATTGATAAATATTTGGAATAATTATTACAAATATTGAAGGCTGTCATTTAAAGTAAAAATTATTTTTCAAAGTTGACGGGAATATTTGGTAAAGTAATTATATTTGAAAATATCCTATGTGAAAAATTCCAGAATAATCCCTATGTAGGCTGCTCCCTATTCATAAATTAGAAAATCTAAGAGCGTCTATTTGGTACACAGTTTCGGTTTATTCTTTTTACAATTTATAAAAAATATTAAGTTGATCAAAGTATTTGCTCTTATTATTTACACGTTTCTTCTATCTAATTGAAAGGTCCTAGGAATGGCTTTACGATAAAACTCTGTGGATCTAGATTCAACAAACCGTGTGCCGGCATTTCGTAATGCTTTTTGTAAAGAAAATTTTCCCTATCGTGCAAAATATGTAGTCGACTGGGGCCAAGTCCTGTGAGTCCTCTATATCATCCTCCGGGTGATGGATGGTTCCTAACTGCAGGTCTAAATGTCAAAATGTTTTCTCGAGCAATGTGAGGTCTAACGTTATCATCGAACCAAACATCATAATAATTACGATGTTTGATTGATAATTCGGGGCCATTTCACTGAGCGTTTTGTCAAGAGACATCAAGAGACATCAGCTATTATTGCTTGAATGAGTCTAAGAAAACTATAGCAAATTACATCATGGAGTGCCTACCAAACAGTTACTACTATTTTTCTGCAGGTAAGCTTCGTTCAAGAGCACTGTTGTGGCATTTGCCCTGGAGTAAGAAGCCATTGTTCTGTTCATTTGCGATTATTGTTAAGAATCTATTTTTCATCACACTTCACAACCGGTATAGGAATGAACGGATTTTGGACTGAATTGTGATAATCCAGTCCAAAATCCTTTCATTCCTGTACCGATTTAACAAGATAAGGCAAGCTTCAAAGCGCGGTTCTCTTTGCAGGTCAGTCAAATCATAAGGCCCACTTTTTATGTTTTTTTTTCATTTTACCGATGTGGTGAAAGTAGGTCAATATTGTGGGCAAGTTAACGTAAAAACCATGCCGCTTATTCCGTGGTAGATTGAATGTGTTGGGTTCCACCGTCGCTTTTAATTCGTCATTACTTACCTTAGTGTCAGTTTTTCCTGGTGATTCATTGTTCAAGTCAAAGTTACCACTATTGAAAAGATTAAACCATAAATGCACGATTCGATTCGACATTCATTAGTTGAATCCTCTCCGAATACATCATTGATATCCAACTGCTTCTGCTGCGTTAGTTCCACATCGGAACTTGTATTAAAAAATTATTTAAATTTTTAACGTTACGTGCGTTCATAATCAAATGTATAAACAATTGAAAATCAAACAATCGAATATCATACATTTTAAAGGTAATAATATCGTGTGTGTGGCTCTACCGTGTGAAAAAAAGTTCATTTTGATTCATGCAGGTTTAATGTTAATTCGAAGTGGCCAGTACGTTAAAATTACTATTTCATATTTAAACCCCTTTTATTAACGACTCAAAATCGGCATTTTTATCGCTGACCCATTAATCATAATAATTTGCATATGACCAAGAAAAATTTAATTTGGCTCCTAGCTAAACAGTGAATTTTTACCATTTCAAATATTTTTTAAGTAATCTATTTTATTAACAGCAAGCCCCTTTCGAAATTATAATAGCAGTTTTTTTTCTGTGCAGAAAATAAAAGATTACATGACTAAAGGTCGCTATTATCCTTTTGTAAACAAAATTGTTTATTAATTTTACAAAGCTAATAATAACGCAATATGCAACTGGCATCACCGGATCTGCTTTTTGACAACATTGCGAATAATTGTAATAATAATGTGAGGAAAAAAATACATTCTTATACAATCTTGCAACTCCTAAATATGTAAAAAATGTGGTTCCTTATAACAAAGAACCTATTTTTCAAATTGTTCTTATAAATTTCGGTTTACCTCGGCCCCAAAACGAATAAACTAGTTTTGATGAGATTTACTGTTTCAGACACCTGATGTTATAAGGAGTAAATTTGGTTACTTTTATAAAAAGAAGATTATGGTACCACGCAAAAAAAAAGTACAACTTAAGATTCCGAGTGAAATTGCAGGCAAAAGCTAGAAGGAAGTAACATAAAACTGTGGTAAAACTAGTTTCTTGATAAAATCTCCATGAGGAGCATACTACAATGTATTAGAGCATACCTGCAACTGTATCGCAGCAGGAGCTGAAGTTTGCAAAAGCTTCTGCATAAGATCAAAACTTCCTCATATTCCCAAGCAACATTAAACATTAGCTTCGGCACTCAGGATCTTCTTGCTTGTTAGTAAAATTAAACTTGTTTTGGTTTTAATAAATGTTAAAACTAAAGTCACTTCTTTTGTGAACGCAATTTGCCTGATTAAAGCATTAAACAAGTCTTCTAGTAAAACTATATTAATGCATGTTACCTAAATGGATTTAAATATCAAATAATATAAGTTTATTTGTTTGTGTAAGTATTTTAACGAAACCCAGACAGTTAGCTGGTTAATGAGGAACATACTCCGTAAACATTGGTTAATTTATCCTTACAATTTGATACGATATGTTCTTCGATTTAATTTAATTAATTTATAATTCGTCCTTTGGATTTTAGTTCATATTTTTCTAATTCCGGAAGCCTTGGAATTCAAAGGAATTAATAGAATTCGAAACATTAGACTTTTTATCACCGTACAAAACGTTTGACCGTCAGTGTGATAGAAAGTATACAGCAATTTATCACCAAAAGTATACATCAAATAACTATAACATACTATTTTTTATTTAGAACTAATTACAAACATGTAGAAAATTTTATTTAGATTGTAAAGTCCATTGTTAACATACATTGTGTATATTTTTATGTTTACTAACGAGCTTGGTAGAAGTTGACCTTTTTGTCTGCCTTCCCCCCTATTCACATTCCTTTATCCCCCACCGCTTTTTTGGGAAGGTCAGCAGGGGTATGTGAAATCCAGATCAGAGGAACTGGGGTACCTACTAAAAACCCATGATGCGCCTTCTTGAACACGAGAACACAAAAACGCAATCTTCTGCGCACTCCATGGTATCACATCATCCTCCTCAATCCCTACTCATGGCGGCTGTTATTTTAAATCTTCCGCCCAGACTCGCTATCAGAGAGGTCGCGGGACTAGGTCAGCCTCCTCCATTCTAGTCTCTGCCTGCTAATTTTAGGGTGGTAGTTGCCTCACCTTTTATATCTCCGCGGCCTTCTTTCAGGTCATCACGTACAAAGGAGGATTCTTTATCCTTGATAACATTATTATAAATAGGCAACGAAAAGTTGTTCAAGCAATACTACATACTATATCTATATAATTAAAATTAACTGAAGAAATGTATGTACGCGTACAACTTCAGAACGGTTGCACCTATTTGGTTTATTCTTTTTTGTTGTGTTTCTCATATGTAACAAAATTTACGAAAAGTATACATTATTTTTGAAATCATTAGATATTCTAATATCAACATATGGCGTCGATACCTAATGTCCAATTTGAGAGTTCTGCCGTGATATGTTTCCATAACAATAATTCCGCATACAGTGTTGATATTTTAGGTAATAGGATTAAAGGAGGGAATTCATACAGGTGACACATCTTGTAACAGTTAGTAGATTTTAAGTGTGTCGTCGTTACCATGACTAGTAATTGTCACTAACAATATTAACAGTCACTTCGATGATCGAGACAAAAGTATATAAAAGAAGCTATTGAAATATTTTCAAAACAACCAATAGTTCAAATTAAACAACACAACTTTACGGATTTTTTCACAGTTTATTTTTGAATTTTATAACCCGACGTTTC
>DWHK01000025.1:0-21881 GCA_018247855.1 Graphium androcles | reverse complement strand
GTAATTCCCTTAGTACTGGGTGATATCTCACTAAATCTATTTAGATTTATGTTTGACATATTTTGATTTATGTAAATATTTCTTTCAAAAACTCGAATAGAAATCGATGAAATATTTTTAAGTTTTTTTAACCTACTTCAAAATAAGGGGAGGTTTAAAAAAAAGAAAAAATATACAGTTGAATTGAGCGACCGTATATTTCCTTTTTTTTATATGTGTTTGCAGATTTTTTCGTCTTTTATGAACCGATTTTGATGATTTTTGTTTTGTTGGAAAGGAGATATCCTAAGCGTGGTCCCATAAATATTTGATCAAAATTATTCAAATAGTTTATTTAATAAATCCAAATAACGGAAAAAATATGTCACGAACATACACTTGTAAGGTATTTGAAGTCGGTTCTTGTAATTTTGTGTCAAATAATCTTGTATATGCGCCAATTTTCTATCTTTCTTATCAAGCGTTCTTATTTATCAAGCGTTTCAGATATTATTGGTATTCTCTGTGCATCTATGCATTTTTGCTCGCTTGAATATTTTATTTTAATTCCTGTATTGTCACAGCGACGTGTGGCTAGATTTAGTTAATATATTTTTTATTGTTTTATCAGACATAAAGAGGGATTTGAAAGGTATATTTTTGAGATTATGTTTTGCTCGAATGAAGTTCAGGATAATTAACGGCTACGGTAGCCAATTTACGACAGGAATTTTATGCGACAGATATACGAAGCGTTCACGTGCAGGACAACATTTTTCAACGCATGGACCATTTCACTTTACCGGCAATCCCGTGATTAGCCCGTACCGCCTTATGAAAATTAACGAACGACAACCCAAATTTACCGCAAACGCCTATATCATTAGAGCAAAGCGTTATTTTAACAGTAAAACCTAGATATTTTATTCATTTTTTAACAGACTTCAAAAAGGTACTCAATTTGTCGGATTTTTTTTTATTTTTTATGTATGTTTCCCGATTACTCGAAGTCTACCTAGCTAGACCGATTTGGATTTTTTTTTGTCAGTAAGGTTTATACTCTCCAAGTGGTTCCATGGTCATCAGATCAGGATCTGATTATGATCCTGGAGAAATCGAGGAGATTTTGAAAATTTTATAGGCATATTTGAGAAGCAATTTTAGTTTTGTTTTATCGATGAAGTCGATTTTTTAATTTTCTGTGAAATGCTCCTTCAAATAATGTTATAAATACATGGTTTAAAAAAATGTCTGTTATAACTATAAACTAGTATTATCATATTGATGGTATGTTGTAAAGCGCTTATATTGAGCTTACCTCAACCTACCAGGTAATGAATATGCAAATAGTGGCCACGAAGCGATCAAAACTGATCAAAAGCAAATATTTTAGGTTTGTGCTTAGACAAACTTAACTTAAGCGAGTTGTAGCTTCGTTATAATGAGATGATAATGCTATGTAATAAAGTTCTAATAATTATGTAAATTGTGCCTTAAATTTTTTTTATAATTTTTTTTCCTAATTACAAGGCACATGTGACTCATTTATATCTAACATTATTATACCTACCTAACTGACTAATTAGTCAATTTGGCTTTACGAACCAATATACCAACTACCTACCAATTACTAACCTATAAATTGACCCGATTAAGGCAGTTATTCGCTCCCACTATATTTTTTGCCAAAGAAGAAAAATTTATTTGCATAAATACAATTTGTTTTTTAAGTTATTCGTATCTAATAAATATAATTTCAGTATATATATACATATGTATATGTATATATCCTATTTTCCAACGTGTGCCCGTAGACTTCTAAACTACTTAACCAATCCTAATATAGTTTCAACGTTATGTATAATTTGACCCAACTTGAAAGATAGGTTAGTTTTTGTCTCCATTAATTACATACATTTTATCATTCAAAATTAACTAATATCGATAGATCTTGTTCCCAAAAATCCACAAGTTTTCGTAATCTGTAGTTCGTAGTATATCGACTGTTAGTATATAAAAGCGTGTTTTCATATAACATATAAGCTGTTCAGTCTCCGGTCGGTTCATAGTCTAAGATGAATTTAATGATGGCAACGCAATACATTGCTGTCGAGTAATTTTTTACCATTCTCCGACTGGTGTTTTTCACAAATATGTTTAATGTACAGATTTTTTTTCTCTATTTGATGATATATGGATGAGACTGTACAGGCGCGCGTTAATATGAATTCGGCTAAATCAATATCGGCGTTCATTATTGTTTTCGGTTGGCTCTCGAGTTGCGAAAGGTTGTGAAGTGGATCAACGTTGCCACGATAACGTACCGAGTAACGGGTCACGTATGCACCATAACTTTGTTGCTAACGTTATTACGTTAGACGTGAAAACAGTAACTGAACAACGTGACCGCAATAGCAACAATCAATTGCCTTGTGTTTTATTAGTAGCAATCGCGCCCTCCTACCGGCCAACACTGATTTTTTTTCAATCGAAACTCATCGTAGGAAGTATTTACAAAAAATGAAAAAAATCACATCCCCTTATTCGCACTTATCGTTCGATTCTTTAAAGTACATTTATGAATCCGTTCAAAAATATTGAGTTTAGTTTTTAATCTATTTGTGGTTATACGTCGAGTAGGTTGATGATATCAGTTTAAGGCTTATACTTTATACAATTTCAAGAATTCAAAGAAACAAAAAAAAATCAAAGTGAAGTTAAAAGTTAAAGAATAACACTGTCAAGTACGTATGTAAAAAGTTAAATCTATGAAAATTAAAGTAGAGAAGATAAATTTTCTACGGTTATACGAGATTACAATATCAAACAGGTAATTTAACGCCAGGTCATTCTGACATGTACGAATGGACACTTTTAAGTAGTAAAGTTGGAGGCACGTTGCAAGTTCATAACTATGTTTAATGCAGTGTGCGGAATAACTTTTGTTCTCCCTGCTTTATTATATGTTTTACTAAGGAACAGTTGCGATGGTTCGTGTTGTTTTAACGACTTAACAACGCCTTCACCTCAACATCCGTCAGTGTCGTAAAGCCGGCTTTAAACGCGGAGTTTTATTATAATAATAAATTGAAATGATATTTAAATTCCTTTTACGCCGTAGCCCTCCAGCTATCGTTTCTCTTGCGTCACTCACGTGATTCCGTACCCTTGCCTCGTGCAAGCTTTTATGTCTTCTGTGTAATAAGAGTCAAACCACAAAGGCTCCCCGCGCTCAGAATGGGGGATGACTCAAGCATTATTTTACTATCAGTCAAGATGACAGTTGTATTTTTCGCGGCTAGCGGTCGACGTTCAGGCGCCAGCGCCGCGTCGTTTATCATCGACTCCGCTGCCTTGTCCAGACCCTTATTTATGAATACGGAGCTTGAAAAAGTAACGAGTCATTTATATCGGACGCTCGTGAAATCTTAATCTGATGTTTAAAGATGAGAACACGTTTCATGGCAACATTAAGAAATTGACCTTAAGAGAACTTGTCAAATTACGACAAATTCATTCGTCTACGCGACTTTATATGTAGATACGAATTTGTTTCGGTCCAAAGACTACGTTTTAAAAATAAAAATGTATCAAGTTCTTATAGATTAGAAAACGTATTACGGTAATTTTCGATACGTTCCGGGCGATGTGTATCGTTAGTGCAATTGAGCTACCTCCGCTGGCGGCGCTTCCGGGCCGGCGTCAGCAGCACGTGACGCAGCGCTGCGCCGCAATCGAGTCGCGTTCGTCTACCTTTACTGCCGAGCGATTGCCAGCCTGCGTGATACGAATTGCCAACCATGGTTTTTCATCGATTCTACCGTTCTCCGTCCGCTTTATATCCTTTTTATAGCCTGTCGCATGATTGCGAACTTCGTACAGATATGTACCTACCGACTTCGACTGGAAATATTATGTATTCTTATGGTTTGACGTAACACGGCACTGCTCTCTTTATTACCATTCGTAATACCTACAATTGTCTATATTTATAAATATTTGACATGATCGCTGCAGGGTTTTTATATAGAGGCGGAGGCGACTCACCTGATGGTAACCAATCACCATCGCTTGTGAACTCCAGCTAAATCGGAAGAGATACATGCGTGAACCCGGCATTTAAGGAAGGTAATGGTCTCATTGAATGTCTCTGAGTAATATTTGTTTAAAGTATACCGCTTACGACAGTTGTTTCCAAAGAGGTGTCGTACGTGACAGAAAACATCATAGGAACCGCACAGAAGTGATGACGACCGTATTTGATGGTTAATTGTGTGTGCCAGCTCAACATCAGATTAATCCGAACAATTCCTCCACTTTGACAATGTTCGCCTAAATGTGTGTGTATACGAACGCTCAGAGTTCTCGTCGACACTTTGACAGTTAGTAGGGGCAAGTCTGAAATATCGGCGTGCGCGGCTTAATCGCTCAGCGTGCGATATTGGCGTTACATCATGTTGTCAGCGGAGAGAAAAATTGCCGCCGTGCCCCCCGCCCGCCGCCCGATGTCGACAGCGCGTTTATATTACTAGGGGATTTATTGTAGTTCTACAAACGAACATTTATCCCCTTTTCTGGAACATTGTAAACGAGGCCTCCATTACCGTAATTATTGTAAGGCGGAAAACAATTTATGTCCTTTTATAGTTATGCGGAATTCCAAAACATTTAATTGCCCCGACGTGCACTATATTAATTCGCTTTCGCAATTTCCGAGGAGTGCCAGAAGATTTTTCTCGTTTTCATTTCTTTAATTAATTATTGTTTTGTTATATGAACATAAATGAACAGTACAGACTTGATATATACTTAATAAAATACCGTACATCCGAAAATATCATCATACAGTATTCACGCACCATAGCCCATTGGTAAATACACGATATAAGGCGCAAGCTGTTATAAAATCGCTTAAGTCTTTAAACAACCCGTATAGTTATATGACATAATAGGGCTTAAAAGCGCGGTGCTCGGATTAGATTTTAAATTAGGCAAAATCCAAAACTAAGTCGTCGGCGTCGCCTACTACCGTACTTCAATTACACAGTTCGTTACACTCTGAAAGAAATAAAAGAAATCGTACCTACTGTCTTGATGAACCAGTGTACGGGGTGATTTGGGAGATAAATAATCAGTATGTAATAACATTTCTGAGACTTACGCGAATATTCGACATTTTAAATTAAACAACTAGTAAAGTTGTTTAATTTAAAATCAGTATGTATGCTATAATTTGTTCTTTAATCTGACACGGGTAAAAATAAATTCTTTCTTTTTATAAAGCATCCAAAATTACCCTTTCATATCTATTAACCATTACGAAAAAAATAAATAATTGGTGTTTCTCTCCATCGGGGCTCAATTTAATTATTACTTTAAAGAAATAAATTTGTTATAATACATAACGTATAAGATATTTAAAGGCCGTTTCTCACCAAGATTCGAATTCGCATATCGAGCGAGTTAAGTCTCGATATATTTTTTCAAATTAAATGTATAACAAGTATTCTGTTTTATATTGTTACTAAAATTATAAATATAAAATCTTTCATAAATTGTATCTAATGCTATAAACGAGTTAGTCAGTTTATTTATTTGTAAATTTTTCACCTGTTACTTCTCAATCGATCATACAATGATTTTGAATTTTGCGTTCACGTTATCAGGGGTAAAAGGGTAAAAGATTATAGGGTGTACTTTTCATCTGAAAAAGAGTGCTAATCCCGTAGCGTAGAAAAATAGCTTTTAAACTTAACTTGGAATGAAGAGAAAAAGGAACAGGTATCCCGAAGAAAATCTAACGTTCCGAAAATAAACCGTTTCAGTATTATCTTAGGAACATCTTAAAATTATAAATTCACCTATTTTAACTCTGCCTATTAACCCCATTAAGGTACATTAACGTTCTACGCGTTCAAAATCTAGTAATGCAAGAAATTTAAGTTTATATTTCTTTACCAAAAATATCTAAATTTAAAACAAACTAGTTTTCTCGACTCACAAATTCACTCTCAAATTTCCTTGTGGCATCATTCCAAGCAACCGCATCGGCATTAACTCGGCAACGTAACAGGAAATATTTTTATTTGCCTTTTAATGGCACGAAGGAAACAAGGCAAAGCGGGCGTAGGACGAATCGATATCGCAGCGTAGCAATTGGCGTCGTGCTTGCGGAATTTAATAACTGTATTCTGTTTTTGCACGAAGCGCCGTGGATACTTTGACGTCAATTGATTCACGATATTCTGGCCCACGATTAATGTAGTCTGCCGCTGGCCCGCTCCATTCAGCGGCAACCGCACCTGCTGGATTTACGGGCGCCGAATATTCACTGTTATTCACACTCAATAAGCATGATGCATGATTCTCTTTATCATCATTCCGCCAGTATCCTCGAGATCGTTATCCGCTCCCGATGGGCACTTTCTATAACCGGAAATATTGTTTCGCCACAATGCATAGAAAGCCAATTTAATATTTATCAAAAAAAAGTAAACACAAATCATAGAACCCAATTACATAATTTTACAATCCATATAATACAAAATAACATTGGATTTTGAAAAAACGTGTTAAGATTATAGCATACTAAAGCAGTCCGAATTTTCGCTGTGTTAAAATTGTGTTGATCAATATATTAGGTAATTTATAAATTCGGCACTTTGGTCTAGTAACTACGGACTAATAAATCTCTTAACCTAATTAATTTTCGTGTAACAGCCTTAACTTGGTTTAGTTCGAGTTTTAGGAGAGCGTTAGGGTACGAGGGTATCTAATGGCCATGTTGGAATCCATACGAATGTTTTGTGTGTATACTATAGAAATAAAGATACGTATATACGCTAAGTTTCGATATGTATAAATGTATATAGTAAAGATATTTCATTAAATATATAGCTTGCTTTTGTATGTAAAGTTTGTACATTGTAAATTTAAAGGGCAGGTCCGTTTGAACAACTTTGAATGGCTACAAAATTACATTATCACACATTTGATTTAAATAACAAGCCTATATTACGTTCCAGGCCTAGTTGCGTCTACCAATTAAAACGGCATTGTACTCCATTTAGCAGTATAAAATATATGTATGATCTCACAAAAAATATGAATTGCTTTTTTTTTGTGTTGTATTAATTTTCTTTTATTGCCTTCTATTAATTGTCTACATGGCTTTAATATACAGAAACACGGAATTCTGCTGATTTATACTTTATAGAGATATATCTTTTATTTTACAAATGATTACATATGAAAATTGTGTAGTCGCTTAAATTTGTTGTTAGGCAGGTTATTTTATTACGGAGCCATACGTAGGATCGGATTTTAATGAGATGGCTTTTAAATATTGATATTATGATTTGCTTAATGGTAACATTCTTGCTTATTTTTTAGCAGGGCATCATAGAATCGCTTTGACAAAAAAGATAATAGCATTACCTTGGAATATCTAATGTTTGCTATGTCGTGTTCTGCTGGTTTTTAATACAAAATATATACTTTATATTTGAAGCAGCAAAATACATAGTTTGGAATAAAAACTGAAAATTTTTCATTCCAGTAAACAATCACCGTGATAGGATAATAAATTAATAAAAATGAGATTAATTTCTTTAATATTGTTAAATAAACTAACTAAGTCAAATATTTATCATTAATATTATACTTATATTTGTTTAATTATGAAGTTTTGTAAATATAGTGATAACAGTTAGTTCATTTATGATCGTGGAAATGTACACAATTTCATATTTGAGCAAAATAACAGTGAATTTACAAATATTTTAATAAACACGATCAATGGCATTATATTTTAATATTATCAAAAAACGTCTAAACCTTAATAATTTTCATAAAAAGATTCTTCTTAATAAATCATTATTTAAAATAATAAGCAAATATTTAATAATCTTAAACATATTTTTAGACATGACATTTCATTAATTATTAAATGTGACACGGGTTACAAGAAAAAATAAAAATTATAATTAGGCAAATATCATTGCATGCTTGTAAAATGTTATCCTCCTTGTTAGGCCTCGAGGAGGTTAAGCAAGATAATTTGGAGTTGCCTTTATCATTTACATTTACATAAATATTAATTTACCGCAAACGGAGCGTTGGCAAATGTACACATTTTAAATATTTTCTATCTTGATATTGTCATTTAATATTTTTTTAAATCCATGTTAATATTTGAAGAGGAAAAAAAAACATGTATTTGTCTTTCTTAACATACAATATAATAATAAAGAAAAAAAAAATTTTTTTTTCATTGTAACCTGATGTATTGCTTTCGATTATAGTTTGAACTAAACGCTCATAGGATTGTTTGCGAAACAGAGCTTATTAAAGCGGGCGTCGAGATTAAAGCCGGAGCCCTATCGATTCGATTGCTAAGCGGGTGCCGTTCCAATATCGGGAGACGGTGGCACTTGTATTTCCGTAGTGGAGTGTGGGTAATTGTACTAGTGGATTGTCGTGGTCGAGTGTTCGGCATGGTCCGCGTGGCACAAGATTGCGGAGGCGCTGTTTGCTCTTTGGCGGAGGCCGCGGCGGGCTCACGGTTCAGCGAGCCGTGCGGCCACGGCCTCCCGGGTCACGTCCCCGGCCAAATTGAAATATCCCCACTGCCGCTCTCCCGCCTTGCCGGGGGGCGGCCATGTCTCATATAGACACGGCGACCCGAAGACAATATGATAGCATCTGTTGATAATATTGTCTGCTTTTGCTTTACTACAGGACACGTGTACGCCTTGTTACTCTTCGATTATGTAGTGGATTTTGTGGAATGTTTTATTTAAAATGTAAGTGGTAAGTTTGTAACTTTTTGGTAATAAATTATAAATATCATATTACTATTTTTATTATTAGAATAAGCTTTCTATTTTAATCATTAGAATTTTACAATACTACGTGTTTATGTTTCGAAAGTTGCAATAAAGGCGACATATTTATGTTATTTAGAATTAAATGTTAACACAGATTTAATACACAACTGTCCATTTACGTTAAATCTGGAAAATACAAAGTTATTACTTAGAACGTCAATAATAAACCATCAGCCGCGCCTGGGAAATGGAGGGCAAGACGCAATAAAAAAATCCGTCGCATGCACACAATGTACGAATCGATAACCTTTGTCAAGGTGGTTTCCTTACGGAGCCCCTTTGCAGGTAATCCTGCCCACTTGGAGTTATTGCCGCCGAGGGAAGGAAAGATTACCTCGGCGGGAGATAAGGAGGTCGACGGGGCCTCGAGTGCGATTGTCCCCGAGTCAGGCGTCGAATTGTGTCAAGTGAAGCGGCAAATTGAACGGCCGAGCTTTCCGCGCGCCCCGCTCTCTAATCGTCACATAAACTGCTGCCGACTGAACGTTTAATTACGCAAAAACGCTTTTTACCAGTGGCCCGTGGCCCCCGACGCAAACTATGCCCACCCTAATTATAAAAGCCCGCCTTTTTTTGTGGTCACCGTGATATATTTACGAAAAGTTATGCTAATACTTTTACTACATGACACGGTAGAGGGCTGAAAAAATAATAAATTTATATATTAAACGAAGACAGTGTAAAAGAGTGTTCCTTTAGATATTATAGGTTTTATCGCAAACTGGATTTCCGAATTTTACAACGCTGCTCAACCAGGACGCTCTGAACTCAAAAGATAGTTGGAGTAGGAAGTCTTACCGTCAAAGTGTACAAGTAGATTATAAACTTTCTGAGCTGTACCCTCTTTACATATATTTTAATACATTTAACACGAAGGCAGAGTAATAGTTTGTAAATATTAAGATTTCTTATAAAAATTTTCTTTGAAATGGAAGAAGCACGGTATGAATATAAGGATAACAAATATGAAGATCATAAAGGTGAGGGTGTGAGCTTATTTAATACTGTGAGTGACGCTAATGATAAGGTGCTCAGCAATCGTAGCAACACGTAGCATCGTTCCAATTATGCTACGCGGCGCTTACGACTGCTACGGGAGGCTACGTCGGTGGAGTCACGCTGCGTTCCAATCGTTAACGGAACGTGCCGCTAACATCTGGGCGGGCGGCCTCCGTGCTGTAATTGCAATAACCTGTTGCCATAGAAAGAATAATTGCAATCTTTTCATATCTCATAATTGTCTATAATTGCACCATTGTTGACATTCTTAAAAATAACCTCTATAATAATCGAAAAATAGAAAACTTGTGTTTTGAAAAATTATTCTCATTACTGACAAAACTTACTTTTTGGGATAGGGGCCAAAAATTTGATTCATAAGCAATTACTCGTATTTTAATTTAAAGACAAAATATAAGTATAACATTACTATATTTTAATAATGTTTAATTGTCTTTGTATATAAAATAATATACAGTACTGTAACATACCATACTCGTTCCAATACAATAAATACTCAATACATTTAAAACAATAAAAATTAAATAAAACCCCGAAAACTTTCCTATTCGTTGAATAAAATTAGGAATTTCAACAAAACACTCCACGTGGAATACTGTGATAAGGTAAAACTTTCCCCTTCTCGCAAATTACGCTCTGAATTTCGTTGATAGAGAGAAACTTTGGCCAAATGAAATCACTGCTACAGTAATGCTGGTCTATTTTCTTTTCCGCCAAGATACTGTAACGGAAACCCTCAAAAGTATTTACCTTTTTTGGTCAAAAATTAAACGTGCGCCTTCATCGGTTCCCTCCTATTTTATATATATTTAAAGTCCCAGAGTTCCCTGAAGCGTAGCGCCTTTTAGTTTCAAAAGTACCTTTAAGCTGTAGGGTTTACTGCCTCCTTACAGTGATGCCCTTTAGGATGATGCATGACACTCTTAACAGTTTGGTATGTGTTTTACTGATATAATGTTTAAATAAAATACGTTAGATGCGTTGACAAAATATTAGTACTTCAGTTTTTTTCTATGTTTCTTATATATACATATGTATGCAGCATTTATTCCCGTAACAAATGAATACACTGTGTACACAGTTTTATTGTTTCGTAAAAATTGCATTTTTGTTACATGCTGTTTATTCGTATTTGAGATGCAAATTTAATTTAAATTTCATATTCCTTACACACGTTGCATTAACATTTTTCTCCAGTTCTACGGAAAAAAAGGAAAAAATACAGACGTTAGAATATGTTTCACGTCGCAAAATTTAAGTTGAGAGATAGCTGAATTTAATAACAAATAACAAGACTTACAAGCGGACTAGACAAATAAATTTGAAAAATATTTACCACTCAAAGAATTTTTCCCGTGGGTAATAAAAAAGTGGCGGTTTGTAGCTAGTTCGTAGTGCTATGTAGTGCTACGTAGATTGAATGCAGGTATTCATATAACGTAACCCGGTTCCATTATGATATTGCCCTCTAAGCGAAATTTGTTTTAACGTGCATTAGAGCATTTTTTCACGGTTTGCTGATCGTTACAATTTTGCTCGGGTACTGAAAATAACGTAGGATTCACAAACTGAAAAACATAGTTTACTTCTCCATTATTTATTCTATAAACACTTTTTTCTATTAGATCGTATTGCACATCAATTTTATAAATACAAAATTAGATTTGGAAATCTTTCCTATCCGCAACAATTATTTAATAAAATACTGATTTTTTTATTTTTGTGTAATCATCTCAATCTAAAACGGTAGACAGGCGATGAAGCATCTTGGCCTCACGGAAAACTAGCGGAAACAGAATGTTTCGAACATTTGAATTTCGTCTGGTAATTTTAGTTACTCTTGGTGTAAATATTTATTAGTAATGATCAAATGAAAAAAATACTCGTTATCTATCAGTTTCTTCAGTTTTCAAAAAGATAGTCACTTTATCCGGGTAAGGAAATCTGATCCATAGCGTAGGATGAGGGACTTTACCTTAATGGTGTCATCTGCTATGCTTTTATAGTTTCATTGCCTCGTTTTTAATCAATGGCTGCGTATACAATTTTAATTTTTACCGTAACCGCAGCTTTTTGCATTTGTGCATTAGGTAAAGCGTAAGATTAACTATATACCGCGACACTAGCGATTCGGATAACGCAGCGCGGCGTATCGACGGGCGGTTCGATCGGTTAAGTTGTCAATGGGCGTAATTGCCGATGCGGCACTTGGGCCCGCCGCCATTCAGCCTGGGCGGCTCGCTGACACAGGCGCTGCACTCGATGTGCCGCACGTGCCGATCGCCACCACTTCTCGTCGATACTATCGCCTACGCCCGCTGATGACGTGCACACTACTCGCTACTACCATACCGCTGTCCGCGCGACGAGAGCGACGCATGTTTACCCAACGACTGTCTGTGCAATGTGTTTTATTTTTTTGTATTAATGGTGATTGTTCACATACGCTGATATCGGGCACTATGAACTGAAATCCGACGAGGCCTTCATAACATTTCCCATGTCGCTACTTCTGTAGTATCAGAGCTATATTAAACTGCACAACTACGATCATCACCAAGATTGATTAGCAACAAAACAGACTCCAGCCATTTATAGAACCCAAATGTTTCTAGGACAGTCGGCATTATGACCTATTTGAACGTTACATGAGTGAACCTATTGAATTTTTTAGTTTATTCTCGCTTCATCACCTGCTATTTAATTAATTTTTTTAGCTTCCAAAGGACGTAAAGTAAAGTAAACATAAGCGTGTTGAAATAAGAAAACATACACACTTTGTAGCTTTATTATATTAATGATTCTAACCTTCTATAATAATGTCGAGCATCTATTTCGTTACATCTAATGCTCAATGAAACGCCGCGTACATTTCATTAAGATGATCGCGATAAAACCCCACGGCATTGCTAAAAGTCGTCACCGAGGCGACAACTTGTCTGCCCATCGCTCGGTTAGGTAATTCGAGCGGCGGTCGAAGAGCGGACGCTGGGCGACAATTATTTCCATATAACATAATCCCGCCGTAGAGGTGTGCGGTCTCGTGGGGCGCATTATTCGGTCCGGTCGTCCGTACGTTGCCCCCATCACTCCAGCCTCCGGATGACGCGTATTAATATAAATTGGAATAATCTTTCCTTACTTACACGACACGACCCTCGCGCTGACAGAATAACGCTGTGTATTTTTATTTTTAATTAAACCACTGTCAGGCTACGTTTGTCATGTTGTTTCCGATTTTTTGTGTAATTGGCTGTTGCTTGCACTTCAAAACTTGGCTACGTAAAATTCAAGTATATATTTTTATTCGAATTCTGTATATTCTGTGTCTAGGGTGCCTTTTGTTTTCATGTGAAGGTCTTATAATTAAGGGTGGTAAAATAAGTTACATCTCTTTCTGCAGCAAAATAGACTGGCTTAAATCGAATTAATACCACGACATTGAATAGGCTAGAGGTAAAAGCAGTTTGTGCGTTGAGTGTCCTTCTTCCTTCATTCCTAAAATCTATATACCTTAAAATTTGGCTACGCAGCTGCAATTGTGCGAATGTTATATGTATCCATGGACGGCAGTTAATTCGGAACGTCTGATAAACCGTTTATCACCTTCTTTCTTCCATTCTTCCGTAAAAAAATATTCATAGTATAATATAAATGATAATGAAAGGAAATAGATCGTTTTATTTAAACGACTATATTAACCCTAAATTTATTGGTTTTTTGTTGCAGGTATGTTTGCGTTTACATGTTACACGGACGTGAGTATTTTTACAAAAACAAAATATTTTAAATACTGCACTGCTACAAATATATTCATTTATTTTTTATTCAACTATATTTTGTACAAGTTTATTTTAAGTATAATAACAATAAGGCTAAGGTAAACCTCTCGACTACTCTTTAATTTAAGTTATATTTTACATAGCTTAATTCTTTCTCAATTCAACAAGCGAAGAACTGACGTAAAAATTGACATTTGTTTCTGTCGCCATTTCTCAAGATACGCAGCCACTGTTCGCTCGAAACTCCGGGAGAGAACGGAGACATTTGATTTTAAGCCTCGCGGACTATAAGTGTTATTTCTTCGGGGAAAGTATTATTCTACGAGAGCAGCGCAGCGCCGCCGTCTCGAATGCTCCATTTAGTTCCAAAGTTTTTCTCGTTTATCACCGTTGGGTTCTCAGAGGCGGAGATTTTTCCTTTAGATTTGTTGTCACGCCAGACCTTTTTAATGTACCTTTCTTATCGCGCAGTGATTAAGATGATTATTTTAAACTTTAAACCTTATACCAATCGCTGATGTCGACTCGTACCAATACGTTACAATTGATTTAATTCCTGAAAAAATTATTTATACTACAAAACTACGTATTCCAGCAGAAAAATAAAAGAATACACCGTCGGTTCCGAATATTAGGAACGGTGCGAAATGACTATATTTACCTGTAGCCGTTTGTCAACCTAACGCTTTTAATACACCATTACCTCGCGTCTCCCGCTCTGCGACACGCCTGAGATAATAAAATGTGTTATAAAATATACACAAAAAAAGGAAAGGGAACACAACTATTTATATTACACTCTTTCATTGCTTATTCCTTGAAAGTTATTTACAGTCGGACTCTAATTTAGATTAGACTTTAAAAGGAGTCGCTTATCTACGTGCGAGAATTACAATAACTTACTCGAACGTTTATTCGCAAAAAGCGTTCTCCGCTCCATTCTTTTTCGCTATCGCACTCAAGCACTGTGCCAACACTGAAACAAAACAAACTCCCCGGTCTAAAATACGTGAGATCGACAAAAACTTCCATTCAGGTTACATCGGCGGAAGTGTTCCTTTTTTTCGCGTAATTTATTTCCTGCAGATTTCTTTCCAATGTAAATTTGGAATTTATTAGAACGATGCCCCGCGCGGACCGATCGATCGGATTATGGTGCGTCTTTAATGTTTGGATTTGATTTATATCTTCTGTGGTTTGCACCCGTGTGGAACCAAATTGAATTTCATGAAATATGTAACTTAGCGCCCACATTTAATGGAATATCGTGTAAGGGCTAAAATGTGTATTTATACCATATGGAGTAAATTGAAATTCATAGTATAGATCGAAGATGTTAGATTTCCATTTACTGTTAAGTTTTATTTTGATGTAGTGAATAGTTTTTGATATTTATATCGAAAGTATTAGGTTTAACATAAAATCTTTGGATTAACTATTAATAACAACAATAACATTCCGTTATAAATGCTTTTGCGTTGAAACAGAAAGTTCTTGTTTCTGTTCACGAATATTTTGTTCGCAAAAACTCGTTCAAACATATCGGTATATAACCCGGCAAGTTGTGTATAATCTAAATCTCGTGTAAGCGTTCGAATCGTCAACAATGGGGTCGTTGGCAGAGATTCCTACTTGGTGGTCGTCCTCATCGACGCGTTGCCAGCGAAGGAATATATTGTTTCCCCGGGCACGCGGCGCCACAATGACAAACCCGCTTCCATCGCAACGAACCCCCCGCTCGCAGATTGGAAAATGCCTCCGCAACTTTCCTACTTATCCAAAAAAGTTAACGCGAAATCTTCCCTGATTGTTCTCAAAGTAGACCCGCCAGATATTTGTATTGTATCGCTGAATAGGAAGCTTTAATCCCTTTTTCAATTAGCGAGTGGCTTTTGTTGTTAGGAAAAATGTGTATGACGCCAACAGCCGGTTATGTTATGGATTTACGTATGAAAATGTTATATGTATTTCCTTTCTTTTTTATTGACAAAACATTTTTAAATTTGTAACATATAGTTTCTATTTATATAATTTTGTTTATGACTGTAAAAATTATTTGATACATCGAATAGCTCTGTGTGTTAATCGACCAATAGTTAGTATATGTGTTTTCTTCTTGGCATATTTACTTGTGATCTGAGAAAATAATTAAAAGATGAAACATTCTAGAGAGGTAAAATTTTATAAAAGTCTTTTCTTTATCTTAAATGAAAGATATTAGTCGAAAGTAATATGAATGTAAAATATTATATCCCTCCCTCGCATATCTTCCTCATTGGAGATATGTTGTTAAGATTTATTAATCAAGTTCAACTACTTCTACGATCCGATAAGGTCTCCTGCAATTTGACTTTTGAGAAAGTGCGAGATAACTTCCAAGAAATATATCTTCGTTCGTGTAAAAGCTTTACAGTCACGTGTTGTATAAAACATGAATTCTTATGACAAAGCTCTAAAAATGTTGGTAGTCGGAGCGGGGGAGTAGCGTAAACAGCTCTGTAAATCACGACAACTGTGCGCCACAGCTCCACTTGGAAAATATTTGTGCCAATAAAATGCTCTCTCCAACAAAGCTGTTGTTGTCAACGGAGAGCCGACTGACCTGTTTTTTGTCTATCGCTCGCCGCTCCACGCCGTATAGTCCGATCTTAATGCGTTTCGCATTATTCGATGCGCATAAATCGATGCCTTACTTATACAAATTGTTTGTTTTCTTGTCCGTTGATATGGCAATTAGCTCTAATGAAAAACTTCCAATGACTTTATTGTATATAAACCTACGAATTACATATTGATATAGGAATTATTTTGTAACGAATATCAAAATTTTATGAATTGTTAAATTATTTAGTCACATTATTTAACAATTTAGATGGTTTATTTAGATAAAATATAATGAATTCTATATTGTTGTAATTTATTGCTTGTTGTCATAGATACAGTTTAGGAATTGATGCACAAAATCTTTAAACGGAAGCCTTTCAATAGATTTACTTAACAATAAAAATTATAAATTGTATACTTCCGTAAATATTAAAAATCGTCAGTCATAGAAACGAAGATTTTTCAATACAATAAATTAAATGTAGATACAATGATATATTATACTTATATTTTCTATATTACTGGACAAATAAAGTAAGAGTACAATTGTTTTTAAAGAAATTAGACGGTGATAACAGGTTTTCACAGTGTTCTATAATTTCTTTATCTACATTTTGGTTCGAATTTATATATGTAGATTACATTTGACTATAAATTTAAATTGTCATTGTTGCTGCAATACTCAAATATGTCAATTATTAATAGCCAGTTGGGACTCATAGTTCTTATCTTTCATATCTTATTTTATTAAGTTTGTTGCGCGGAGACGTCATTGTTTTGCGACACAAGTAAAGTTTGTACGTTAAGAGAGTAGCGCTCCGGGAGAGACCGCACGGCGCGCACCCTCCGGCGGCCCGAGCGCTTTATTTGCGCTGTTTCAGCGACGCATTTGCATCTACGTATGTTAATAACTTATTCACCCGTTTATTATTCATCTGGACCGTACAAGCAAACGGAATAGACAATTGTGTTAGAACAATTCGGACGTATAACGATTGTTATTTATACCGAGTTGTAAACTTTCACTCCGCTCATCTATGTAAGAGATCAAATAAATAGAGACGCTTAGTGTATCTCAATTTTATAACAGTTTTTTTTTATTTACTTTAACAGTTGACTGTACAAAGTAAGTGGAAATTACGATATTAATTCATAAAATACAGATGCGTTCTTCATTTACCAAGTACATAGTACGTCGCACGGACTTATCAATAACTTGAGAGCTATCACCGGCATTCCCGCGGGTGTATAACTAATAAAGTAAGTTGGGAAGAAAAGCAAACTAATATCGGTAGGTTCTGAGCAGCGACCGTTGCTGGCCGCCGCGAGCACCCGCGCCACATACTCGCTACAGATTTATTACTTCAATATGAGCACTCCATCCCGCCTATGAATGTCATCGTTACTCTATTCTAGCGTTATAAAAATATACCGGCTCCCGGGATATTATTAAACTGAACGCTCCAACTGAATTATTGTGCAGAGACTTCACATAATGAGAAATTATGGACATACTAATTTTGCCCGCGGTTTCGTTCATGGTAGCTTAAATTTTGTAGATGTTTGGGATATTTAATTTTCTTCTGGGTGCCTGTTTATATGTTTGTATCCCAAACATCTTGCAATATATTCGTGTCTATAAAACGAGTTTTAAAACTGGACGACCGTCTAGAAATTATTTTTCTATCCTTAGGCAACAGTAATTTTTGCAAATGTAAAAAAGATAGGTTATTCTGGACCCCTGACAACCTGTAGGTCAAAATTTCATGAAACCGGTTGAGTGGTTATCATGTGAAAACGTTACAAATAAACAAATTCACTTTCGCATTTATAATATCAGTTACCACTATTTAATATTTTTTACAAAACACGACACATAGCTATATCACCATCTATTTGACCGTTAATCAAGAAACGTTTCTGAAAGAGAATCGTTTCAGCTTAATTAAAGAACCCTTAAAAAGTAATAGATTGAAGCAAATTCATTTCGACGGCAAGATAGGTAGGTAATAATAAAAACAGAACAATAATCATTAGCACTTCTGCCATCATTCTCACTTCAAAAGTCGTTTAGTAAAGTTTCTTAAATTTCGTGAAAAAGTTTCGGTACAAATTAAGAGCAAATTTTACTTCGTCCGTTTAGCCATTAGTAATTTCTGAGTTCTAATGAATTTTCTTCTTTGACATTGAAAAATGAATTTCGACCCTTACTTTAGCCATTGGGACATCCATAGAAGTTTTGCACTAAACCTCTGACATCGATCTGTGGTTATCCAAGCGATTTCCTCGCATACACATATGTATGTACGTATGTATGTAGGTCAAGCTACGTATTTCTTCGCCTACACATTGCCGTATAGAAACTCGCATTATGCTAATGCGGTATAGAAGAGGATTTCCTGTAGCTATAAGTCCACTAAGAATAAAATTTTATGTTTCTATTTCGCAACTGTGTCTATATAATATACATTTTTTATATACAATAAATAGACATTACACGAAAACAATATTTTTAATTTTTTAAGAAATCCATCGTAATAATGATAGCATCTTATTTTAAAGCGTCTCAATGTAAATAGAGAAATAGTAAATGTTTCGGAATAGCGGTTTAAAGCTGAACCGGTGCAGGCCCCTGGCCCCGCGCCCCTCATTGCCCCTAACGGTGCCCCATTAGGCTCACGGGCCGGAGTGCCCCGGACCGTAGTTAATCCACGTCCTCATTCACTGTTATTTCGAAGGTCTGATCTAATCTAAACAGGGCTTAGGATCCTACAATGCCAGTATTTCGTGCGACTCGTCCCTTTTGTGTTTATATTTGACTATCCTCATCGCCGGCCCGCCGCCCGCTTGACGTTTGCCTTTGCCATAAAAGGAAATAACACTTCGGAAACTTCCGCACTGATTTCGTGTTAACGCCTAGTTTGTAAATTAATCTCGTTATTGATTTATGTGCCGCTCGGGTGTCGAATATATGGCGTGACGTAATAAAATTACAAGTTGATATTATGATAAGTATGGAGTTAAGCCAGGAAAGTGCCAGTTGCGATCGGCGAACGAAGGCCTATATAGAAGGGTCAATTTAGAAACTATTATACGGCAGCCATCAGAGGCCTACTTCCGGCGGCTGCACTAAGCTTCCCTGTTCCAATCTACTCGCTCAATTTCGGCCTTGCAGCAACACAATTCAACCATCCAATATTAGGTGTGAATACATTTACATCAAGTTACACGTTTCGTAGAGCGAATCGTTTAATCTTAGAAGCGGAGGTTAAACATAAAAATATTACTTTTTCCTTTATATTAGATCCTGCAGTCATTTTTAAATTACCTCTTCAATTTTCACGAAGATCGAAGAAAATTTACGAATTTAGATTGAGTATTTATGGATTCCATATCCGATATTCATTTATAGCTCGGTCCGAACCGCACCCGGCCCCTACGAGGGAGTCTCGAAAAGTTGTAAATGACTCTGGGATCATTTACATTCACTGAATATTCCGTATATTTATTCGTATGCTTATTATTATCATGCCTCGACATTTTGTTGTATAAAATATTGTTTTGTTCAATAGATTTTCGTACTCGGGTCTTGACAATTTGATATAAACTTTGGTAATAACTTTCCACGGGAGATAAAAATGAAGTAGAATAAAGTTATTTGTCTTTCGTCGTTTGTCCTCGACCAACATCACTCTATGCTGAGCTTTTAGTTTAGGAAAGTTTGCATAGCGATCACATGAGGGCGTCTCGTAAGAAGTTGCGCAGTCGGCATCACTAGTGTGGAAGCGTTGTAGCACAATGTAGCGGCGTAGCGGCAAACGAGAAGTTATGACGGCGGCGGAGGATTACGTGAGTGGATGTCGTAATAAAGCTTGCGATGAAGCCGTTATCCGAAGATAAACGTAAATATCTCGGGCCGTAGCTGTCGGCTGCTCGCTCCTGCTCGCCTTCAACCGTGAAGCCCTGTATACTTTCGTTTCTCTCATTTTCCCTCCCCCAATTCGATAAATTCATTTCGTTATTAAAATTTATTTGTAATATTTTCTTATTAATATTATTATAATACGAATAGGATATTACTTAATAAATCTGATGGAAATTCAGTGACAATTGACCTTTTTGATTAATTTGGTATTTATATAACAAAATTAACGAAATAAGATTAGCAGGATAACAAAGTAAACATAAATAAAACATTTATTTATATACATATAAATGTATCTCGTTATTTTTTTAATAATATTTTTTATAATAACGCATAACACTGATTCATTAGATCACCTTATATTACGAATTTAAAAATTCCGATATATATTTTTCCACCCTATGTGTTGATATTTTTCCATACCATGTGTTTTAATACGATGATCGTTATAACGTAATGATACTGTCTAATTTTTACTAATTCACGATGTTAAATTTCGCAACAATACCGATGGCAGCCAAGTTAGCTTTGTTACACCTTCCTTTACATATGTATCCCGGCATCCGCTCTTATCTCGTAAATTAATTACATAAATCTTGTTTGCATACGTCTTAAGCGCATGACGCGCCGCCATAATTCAACCGGGGCGTACGTTTACACTGCTAATGAAAGGCGACTACCGGGCGACACTACGCCCGCTTACTAATGATTTGGGTGTTAAAGTTGAATCTGTCAGGGCGTAATTAAATTTTATGTTTGGAAATCCGTTTAATTATTACCGTCAGGCGAGCCTTTACACTTAAAGTTTTTCGCGATGTTTTACATCGCAGTTTCGAAGTGAAAAGTTGATTTGTTGTTTTAATGTGTCAATTGTTTAACTTATACAGAGCAAAACATGTTAGGAAAAATGTTGTTTTATTTTTAAATGACACGTTCTTATTAGAGTCAACATGATACTCATGTGTTTGATTCATTTGAAGTTCGTTGGTTTACAAAATAATTCGACGCTAATTAGAAACTTCTTTGATTTATGAACATCTACAATATTTGCTTTATTACTTTCAAGCATACTGAAAGAGTAAAATGTACTCGTTTTTTGTAATTAATTTAAAGTTAATATGATTACTTTTCGATGAGATTTATAATGGTACAAGTTTAATAGGATATTTAATACATGACGTTCCCAATATAGTTAAACAAGTATCTCCTTATGCAGAATTTTATGCTAATATTGATCAATAAAACCATATTTTTTTTTACTTTCTACAAAAAATATTTGAAACAATAAGTCTTGAATATACTCAAATATCTGAAGTATCTTATAATGCACATTTTTATACAAATTACTAAATGTTTTTCGGCTTTTTATCATTAAAAAAGTTTAGTCCAATTTCCCCGCAGACTTGCGTTAATAAGCTTAAAAATTCAAGTGTCTTCGGCGCGGCCGATTCGTTTATCGTGAAAATATTTTTATAGTGGAAGCGATTAAAAAGCACTTGCTTTGTGTCGTGCTTCATAATATCTAAAGGAAAAATTTTAAGCGTTTGCGCAAAAACCATTTGTTTGCCTTATTCACAACATAAAATTTATAGATTTTGTGCGCGGATTTGGTTGAGAGTATTCGACCTGCATGAAGAAATTGATAATTAAGGTCTTTCTGCGTAAGGACGATTACATCCATAC
>DWHK01000024.1:0-21981 GCA_018247855.1 Graphium androcles | reverse complement strand
GGGCCGCGTGGTGGACTATGCCCTATACCTTCAATCTAGAGGAGGCCTTTGCCCAGCAGTGGGACAATTTGAAAATAGGCTGTTAGTTTACTTTTTTTTTATACAGGGTATAATATATAACCGTAAAATTAGTAAATTATACCTTCACTAAGTTTACGGTTATTTAATATATACGCATGATGATTTTACGGTTTTGATCTTCAAGCGAACTAAGCAAAAACGTATTCACCGGCGACCTCTATAGTTGCCCTGATTCAAATTTACAAGTTCAAATTGTGTGTTACTGTTAAAATGTGACTTTTATATTTGGATTAATTGTTTCATTAAGCAGTTGTAACAAAGCACTATAATTAAAGTAGAAGGCATACAATTTTATGACACTTAACGCAATCGGCATTCAAAACATTTTTAAAATACTGTTTCTTCTTTGTCATTCATGTTTTCGTTATCTCGAAAACTTCCAAAGTAGATAATTTCCCTCACCGCTTTATTTAAAACTTTACCGAGTCAGATTTTGATTCTGAATCTTAAAGACAAAATATTTTTTATTAACTGAATCTTTGTAGTCTAAAGAGATATTTTGTAAAAAAAAATGTTATAAATAAAAGTTTAGGATACCTGCAATGGCACTTTGAGAAAGACATTATATAGCATACAAAGCCTTTTTTTAAAACGCACGGATGGCTTGGTTTACGGTTCGATCCCTGCGCCGAAAATTCTAATTGTTCGAGTCTAAGCGTCATTTGCGTCCACGAAATTTGATTGTCAAAATCGCTGATACAGTAATAATTACCTAATGCGGAAGTTTTGACGTGTTAACGTCTTACAAATCGATGTACGCCGGCTGCATGTACGAAAAAGCATAACTCGTTGTCACGTTCTGCCTAAGGCGACTGTAAGCGAGAGCACGGAACAAGTGATAGAGAGGCACGATCAGCCTAAGCGTTTGGCTTGTTACACATCTATCTCTCTTCGCATCGGCCGATGGAGTTAAATCCATTAACTCCTTCTTTGTATTATACAAAATAATGATAATTTAGTGATAATAATTCAATTCAATTCATAAAAGTATGCAATTTTTGATCAATGTTTTCTTATGACGTTATCACGTAAAATTAAAACCGTCACGTCCGTAAATCGACTTTACAAACTAATTTTTTAAGCACGTTCTCTTAACGTGTTCTGAAAGTAAAATCTCTTTATGTATATAGGAGTTTATTTTCCAGTACTGAGTTATTTTTTTAAGGATGATATACTGGTCAATATCTTAAATAACCTAGTTATTATACACTTCATTCTTCACACACGTGGTCGAGTGTACAGTTTATGATTTTAAACATACATTTTTCAGAATCCGTGTCTTGCAGCCGGGTAACTTAAAGGAAAGCTTTTCTAATGAGACATCAACTGACGTACGTATTTTGCACAACATTTACATAATTATACTCACGTATATATAATTATGCTTACGTAGAGATAGGTATAACCGAAACTGTTTGCTTATGAGTATGTATAATACTAAAAGTTATGAATTTAATAACAACCATTTGTTTTTTTCTGGCTTATTTTTGTCCTGGGCAAGGTTTTTTTGAAACTGTAAAAATACAAATACGAAAGGTAATTTTAAATAATTGTCAATCGTAACATAAAAGTAGAAGAAGAGTGTATGTAAGTAGATGGTTTATTTAATTAAATAGAAAACCACAAGTCATGGATAATCGCAAACACCCAAAGAGTGGGAATTGTCAAGGAATTGCCATTAAAACGGTAGCTAGCTGCAACATCTCACATATAGCTCTTACTGTACTTATAGGGTACATTCCTTAATGCGCTGCATGCAGTTGTAGCAAAAAGAAATCGTCCCGAGATGATGTAGCGCTGTAGATCTGCTAGATATCGTATAGTTGAGAGTTACTTGTCACGCAATTGGTAGCGATGCAGCTGTATGCAGCACATTAAGGAATGTACTCATAGCTTGCTCGACCGGAGAAGGCTTGGCCCATGGAGCCTTAAGTAAGTAGGATAATCTTAGTATGCACGAAAAGCAAAAAACTGGCTTCCTATTCTTTGAAATATAATTCCGTTGAGTAATTACAAAACCCACCACGATGGCGCTGTGAGTAATATAGGGGAAATGAAGTTGCAGTTATAGAGCAGACGGAGTGAAGTGAGACGAGTAAAGACCGAACTAACTGGTCTCCAATAATGACGTCGCTTCCCGTGTGGTGCTACCCAGGGTTAATCTTGCGCCCTTTGAGGATTATTCTCCTGGTATTCAAGTTATGGAGGTCAATATTTTTTAGAAAATTTCCTCTAATGATCAGTTTGTAAAATTCTTCTAGCATCAAGATTTTGCATAGTATCTAAAAAGAGAACTCTTTTGTTTGAAAATTTCACTCGTTTATAATTTTTGCACTTGTTTATTGCGCGTATAAAATTTTTAAGCATTTTACTTGATTATATTAATTTGATAATACAAAATTTAAACAACCCGTATTTTATTCTAATTTCAAAAATATTTCATCAATTGAAAATGATGTAAATACAAATGTTTGTACTATCTGAATTCGACCGTAGGCTTAACAAAATAAGAATATTTTTTATTTACGCGTATTCGGAGCGAGGCTACACACCCGGCACGCAGCGTTAACTTAGTTTAGAGCGTAGATCTACGCTCCGGCAGGCAAAAGCTTAATAGTTATAATTTATATATATACTAGGTAACCTGGCAGACGTTGTTCTACTCGAACTTTAGCAGCAGCACTACCTACCGGGTCTAATTGTACATCTAAACCAACGCTGGGCCCCACCCAAACACAGAATTATATCAAAATCGGTTCAGCCGATTAAGAAGAGTTCAATTACAAACACATGCACAGATTTATATACATATATAGATACATAAATTATTAATATGTTCTATAAACCTACTTAGGCTGGCAATACAATCACATCACAGATTTTACTATATTTTACTATTATATTGCGGGCCGTGTCGAACCGGTTAGACCTTGGAATCACAATATGCAAGATTAGTATAAAGATTATTTTGAGTTTTTTTCGGTGAATGTGTCTGAAGCACCATTCCAGCAAAATAATTATCTGTCGTAAAGGCTTTTCTTTTACGATCAATATTCTTTTAATTCATCAATGTTAAGAGCAGGTAAATAGGCAGTGGCGATCACTTGTCATCAGGTGACCTACTTGCAGGGGAGTACACTATCATAATTTGGCATTTAAAAGAGAAAACCATCATCTAAAGACTGCTTCCAAAAACTTTTCTTATAATAGTAACTACAAAAACACAACAAATAGCATACTAAAACACGTTTTCGCGATTAAAGATTTTAAAAACAAATATATATCAAATTATTATTTTATTTTAAAATATATTGTATCACTAATCTTTTTTCTAAGTCTATTAAAACGGAATAAAAACTTAAAAACGTTTACGATTGTAGATTTTATAATTAAAATACATATTAAATAGTTATTTTACGTTTAAATAGTATATTATATCACTCCTATAGTATTCTAAGACTATTTAAATAAAATAAAGACTTGAAAATAAAATAGATACATTTTCAAATGGTAGTTGCTTTCTGCTCGTGCGCACGTTATTTCTTACATTTTTCGCTTACGTGTTACGACCGCGTACTAATGGTAAAAACTATTATAAGTACAGCCCCTTTTGCTTATAATTTGATTATTGCCATCGATTGCGAGTTGTACCAATTAATGTTAAGAATGGAAGTCTACTAGTATTTAAATACACGGAACTACGTTCCTAGCTGCAGATGCTGCACATTAGTTCAAATTCTATTTGTAGAGGCGCTGTTAAGCACAGGTTGGCATGAATGTCCCAGAGAGTGCACTCTTAAATAAATATTATTATCCTCTTTGCCTACTTGTTTTCTTTCTCATTCATAAATAAATTAAGTTTCATTTTAAAATATAATCTAAGCATTTAATTTAAAGTCAAGTGACAACCGTAATATCAAAACTAGTTGTTGCTCGGGACTTAATGAAATTGGATGTTCATTTGTCTTTTAATGACTGATTTAAAGACAAAATATAATTAACCATCTGACGACTTATCCTGAAATCAAATTTAAATGATTTAAAGCCATTATTCTGCTCCGAACCAATCCCAGATTTTGTGGGTATATAGCTTGTGATATGAAACCACATTAAGGTTCGCTTAGTAATACCATTTGTGTTATCAAAGTTTTACTATTATATTTTATTTAAGATTTTCATTAAAATTCGTCAAGCCTCTCATGAGTTACAGAACAATGAAGGCCAAACTAGTCAATTTTAGAAATAGTGAAATTTGAGTGAGTAAGTTACAAAACGAAAAGAATATTTATCATAAACTTGATAAAAAAATTATATATACAGACTCCAGATTTATATCATATATCACTCTATTTAAAACACTAGGATCTCAAATGTTGGTATTTGAATATTCACTGTACACTTAAATACATATTGTAATCCTAGTAGGGTTGCAGAATGAAATCTCAGTTTGTATAATTAATACAAAAAAAATTGAAAACAGTTCCAGGCAAAGTTAGTCTGTTTATTAAGAAAATTTTGATGCAACAACTTGAAGTTATCACACTAAAAATAAATTAAAACCATTGAGGCCCACCTTTATGTTGAAGATCAACTTGATTTATCTATATGTGTAGGGACAGCTAACATAACTTACTAAAATATACTAATAGAAGCAATATTATTTTATTTTTGACATTACTAATTTTTTTTTGTAATAAAAAGAAACGATTACGTCTTAAAATTTTGTATTTATATCACACATATCTACATTTAACTTTTTATTACATAAATACAAAATTTTAATAGCAGTACCAACGAAATGTTGCTAACCAGTATTTTGCAATCTGTATGCAGGTGTTATCAATAGTATATCATACAAGTAATTACAATATTAATACCATATAGGTTAATAAATGCAAAAGATCAAGTGCAATGAAACTCGAAATGTTTTCCTTTATCTCAATAAGTAATATTGAACTTCACATAAAAAAAATGGATATTGAACTTTTACTGTAAAATTTCAAACCACCGTAAGATACTAGAAAGTAACAGTTTGAGTACACTTTCATGGACTTAGTAAGTTTGTACCGGAGAAAAAACACTTTAAAACAATGAATAAACCAGATTTTTACTAACATTAAACACTAAATTATATTGTCTTTCCAAATTATACTTCATTTTGTGAACATTGGAATTACATTAGAGTTATCATTATTAGTTTCAACAGAGATGATGCTCCTCACTGTGCTCCCTTGTGTTCTCTTCATTCAGTGGACTTGTTTTGTATTGTTGTCTCTTTTTTTATGGATCTCCTCTGGAATCTTGTACAGGTAAATATTCAATATATAGTGTTATAAAGAGCGTTATTGAGTTTAATAACAATTATTCTGTAGCATTTATTGGTCCTTGTAGTGCATTGGGAGTTGGAGAATTGGATGACACCATTCGGCCCTGCTCTTTAACAATTGGATCTAAAAAAAAGAGATTACATTAATTTACAACACTAAATGTAGACGGAAGGAATTTTGATAAACTGTCATCTAGTAATGAAAACATCAATTTAAATTAATAAATAGCCAATTTATATTTCTTTGTATTCAATAAGTTTTGTCTTTCTTTTCCAAAGTGGTTTGTTATATGCTTTTATAAAACTCAAACAATCTCAGAAAGTAAATGTGGATAGATAACATAGGATATAAATATTCCATTTTTATTGTTTTGGCATGCATTACTACTATATACATGGTACATATTTAAGTTATTAGTTTTTTATGGGTCTTAGAACTACATTCAATTTATTTATAAATGTTTAAGTTCTTTTAACCTTCAAAATTACCTACACCAAGCTAGGAGGAAATAGAAAAAAGGCCATGTGGTTAAAAATATGCTTTTCCTTTATGTATTTTACATATATGAAAATAAAATATGACCTGAACTAACTACCATAAAAATGTGAAAAGTAAGAAATAAAAATGTTACAGATGAATAATTTCCATACCTTTTTGTTTATTTTATATTATTTTTAGTCTTTAATGTATAGACAACAGAATTATAGATCCAATATGAAATAATATGATCATTTGTTTTTGACTGCTATTGCATTATTATTATGTAAATTATAAAGTTACTGTAATATTAAAATTCAGTTTTCTAAAATTTTATATCCATGCTAATGTTTGCAACCAAATTACTGTGTACTCACATTAATTAATAACTCAATAATTTTACATAAAATATCAATATTTAATGTAGAGCTCATTTATGTAAGGAATAATTCAATATTACAGAAAAACTTAAACAGAACAACATATAGCAACACCTAATGTGCATATTGTGACTATAGAAAGATTGTATGAATAAAGTAACAATCAAATTGATGACTTATTGCTGATTTTTCAGAATTACTTGTATATTTTTTTAAATTTTTATGCTTTCCTCAAGACTAATAAACAGCAATGGATTTTTATATAAATGTGGACTATGGACCAAGTTATCAATAAAGAAATGATTTCCGGTGCCAAGACAGTATCTATATTTATATGATAAAGCTGAGGAGCTTTTTTTGTGTAAACAGGTGTTAAATCTGGAAGTACCAGTCTGAATCAAGAAATTCTTTTAGTATATGATAGACAGATTCATGAAGAATGGTTTAGATTTATATAGCACGAGCAGATACTGATAAGACGGGTAAATCCGCATGAAACAGCTAGTCAATAATACAAAAATAAATCTCTATGTAATCAGTGCCTTATATGTTAATATTTATAATGGTATCTGATTATTATGAATATTGTGATAGGACGACTAAGAAAATTCATAAATGACCACCTCATTTTAGTAACAATTTTTCATAAATTAGAAACTTGAGAAATACATTGTACCTTGAATCAATTTAATAGAATATTCTCAAGGTGCAAATCATTTTCAGTTTCGATTTCTGTGGTATCAATTACATTGCCTATTGCACTATACAGTCAAAATAACTAAAATTATCAAGTTTCGGGATGTAATGACGGTGCTCTTAGGAACAAATACAAAAAAATAAATTCTAGCCATGGCTAAATCAGATGTTATTGGCAGAACTGGCAAGAGATCACTTCACCATTCATTGGCAGCTTATGTTATTTAAACTTAAGTCTCTTATAATTAGATATCACAATGATATACAAAAAACCCTAGATACACATCAGCGTCTCAAAAACGGCATGGCAATGTCAAATTGGACTCATTTGCCATGAAAATATTTCGATTTTTCCGTGTTGGATATTGCATTGGGTGTAAAAACAACTTTATGTCCTACATATAAAATTGAATTAGAAAAACAAAAAAATTAATGTCATGCATAACTTTGATATGTAAAATTAGAGACAGTTTTGATTGTTACTTTTGTTTCAGACTATGTATCTAGAGTTTACAAATTATATGTATGTATATATTGTTATATCTATGTTCTGCGATAACTCTCAAATTGATGGTCCACTTCTAATGAAATTTGTATATATAGATAATACTAGTACAATTTTTTGATTAATTGAGCATCAAAATTGGTTCAGTAGTTTATGAGATATTTAAATAAATGTGAAATAATCTTGAGAAATAATATAATTGTGAGGTCCAAATTTACAACAAACTAATACTTGCATATTAATGAAATACATAGTTTTCCTTAGGTAAATATATAACTAAAGTAATTTCTAAGCTATGACTACTAAATTTACTCAAATTTGACCCAAAAGGACAGCTCTGTTCAGCAGCAGTCTGGTGACAGTTGTTTTCAGGGCAACTCATTCTGTAAACAGCTGTCACCAGAGTTATTATAAGATCAACATTGAGACTTTCTAGAGATATCTTTCTAAAATGCTGATATAGCTCTTGCAATTGCGTTAACATGCAAGAGCCCATGGCAATAGTGACCACTTACCATTTAATGTGAGTCTTTCTTCTTATTAATATATAATAAAGGCTAAATACTAAAATTAAATTATTAATATCTGGCCTGAAACAGGTGGCCTGTGCAAGAAACAAATTTATAGTGTGAAAGGAAAAGTTTATCTCTGTTGAAGTAAATTCTGAGACAGAGATTTCACTGTGACAGTCTGTTAGAATATTGCATAAAAATATTATAAAATTTATGGCTATATTGCACTTTCATAATTTTTTAACCAGTGTATGTTAGGAATATGGTCATTATGAATTTCTTAATAATCAAATAGCAAATAACATATATACTTTGTTAACTTTGGTATGAATATTTATTCATATTGTAATTAGGAATAATGAAGCAATTTGATAGAAAAATTGCTTATGAACATAATTTGTAATTTTATGTATCACTTAAGTGTGTATGACATGTATATTTCTTTATTTTAAGTAGAATTTAGAGTACTTTGTTTAATAATTTTTTTGAATAATTTATCTCTTATATTATTATGTAATTGCTCTTGATTCAATGGTAAAATGTACACCTACAATGAAGTCATAAGATAAGTCATATTTATGGAACAGTGATAGGAAAATTCTATAACTAGAATATATTATCATATCTCAGATGTCATATTATATTTCAGCATGTTTTATGACAAATAAAAAATTATTATATTAAACTTACAGAAATAAGGATGATCCATTGCTTCACGAGCAGTATAACGCTCGTAATGATCATAACGTAACAAACGATCAAGAAAATCTAAAGCTTCTGCAGAAACAAGATGTTGGTTTTCCGAATGAACAAATCTTTCCCACCGCTTACGTGAATGCCTGGGAACAGAAGTATTTAGTTTGACTGTACTGTAAATCTAGCTAACAATAATAAGAACATTGCCAAAAAAAGTTACTAATCAAATAAGAAAGAACATACCTTCCAAGAATATCATTAAATCGAGGATCCAATTCTATATGATATTTATCCAAATATTCAAATAGCTCTTCAGTGCCCAGCACTTTAGCAATACGCACAAGTTGGTCATAATTATCATGACCATGGAAGAAAGGTTCCTTACGGAAGATCATAGATGCTAACATACATCCTAATGACCACATGTCCAATGAATAGTCATACATTTGGTAGTCCACCAAAAGTTCAGGACCCTGAAAATATTTACAATAGTTTTATGAAATGTGATGTTTATTATAAAACATATACTGCCTTACCATTCCAATTATTTAAAATTTTATTAACAATAAAAATGTAGCTCGGTCTTAGATGCTTTGATTAGTATTTTATGACATTGACATTATGATGTTGTGACAGGAGGACAAATATTAATATAAATCTAACCTCATAGTAATGAAAACAAAAATGAAGATAAGATATTATTTTATGCCACAGAAAATAACTGAGTAATTCAGTTATTTACTGTGTCATCAAAATTATGAATGTACTCTTTTTTGAATTTCCTATAATATAGACCTTTTTGGACTATATTTCTTACCTTAAAGTATCTAGAAGCAACACGGACATTATACTCTTGCCCTGGATGGTAAAACTCTGCTAAACCCCAGTCAATAAGACGCAACTTTCTATTATCATGATCAATCATAACATTGTGTGGCTTCACATCTCTGTGCATAATACCCATACTATGGCAATAGTCTAATGCCTTCAAAAGTTCATACAAATAATACCTGAAAAATTATTTAGTCTAATTAGCATAATTATGTAAAAAATTGTATTTTTACTAATGTTAAATAATAATGGGACCTTTATACCTTATATCATAATCTGAAAGTGTTTGATATAGTTGTTTAAAATCAGTATTGTTCACATGTTCAAAAATAAGTGCTGGTGTACGAGATACAGGATCTTTAACTACCGCTTGTAATGTTATTATATTTGTGCCACCTCTTAAGTTTTCTAATATCTTTATCTCCCTTTTGATCTTCTTCTTTTTAACAGGCTAAAACAAGAAAGAAATATTTGATCTTTAAATACATGTAAAAATGCAATAAAATGATTCCATGTCTTTAAATTGTTACTAAATATAGGTTTTTAAGACAAAAAAACAATATATTTGCTCTTAAAGATAATAATATTTTTAAATATAGTTTATATTCTATTATAAAATGTTTTACTATATATGAATATCTATTGAATTACATTAATTTTGGCTTTATTGCATATACTATGTTCAATGCAAATCTATTAATATATTGGTAATAAATATTATCAAATTGTAAATAAACATGTAAGTTACAAATATTTTAGTCTAAAAATAGGAATTTGACTCACCTTCAATATTTTAACTACACACTTCTCGTTATTTGTGATATTTATTGCCTCAAATACTTCACTGTATTTCCCGCGCCCAAGCTTGCGTACTAACTGATAGTCCTCTTGATTACCCCAATCAACCACATAGCTTTCATAGTCCCAATATTCTCTTGGTTTTTGTGAGTTAACATCGGCATATACCCGGGCTCTACTAGGCAATGCCATCGTTTTATACCTTTGCCAACCTAAGGTTTTATCGACGATATTCTTACCGGAAATCGCATATGTCTTGAGTAATGATACTGTGAATAAAAATATTTTCGACGTCACTTTCAAAGATTCACTTAATCACACTGGACTATAATAATTTTAATCATTCAACTCGTCACTGGGAATCATTATTAGCGATTACGAACGATTACGAGTCACTTGTATTGATGTATAACCTAAAAACGAGATCCAACTCAATAGTTGCTGCCAAACCATACAAATTTATTAAAAACTTAATAATATATTTATATACATTTTCAAGCAATAATGAAGTAAAGCTTATGATGAAGGCATAATTTCTTATGATTAGATGACATGAATTAAAATTTGAAAGTCTTCGTAGAGAAAAACGCACGCCATTATTCGTCAAATGATCAAATAGTTCAGTCAAATATCCATACCTAACACATTACTGAGGTTAATCCTATTTTATTTATTAAATAATAGAAGCATACATAAACTTCTTGAAAATTAACAAGTAACGTGAAGTCCGAACTATAAAATACACTTTTATCACATAACCGGCACAAATTCAGCGAAATTCAAGATGGACGCCTATCCATCCATCTATACTATTAATATATAGTATATTATACCAAAGTACAACGAAAGTACACCATCTACAACTGGCACTTCTTTGCTATATTCTGTCTCGATTTGCTATCTCTTTCTAACTACAAGTTAAAGCATTTGGTCATGCTGCTTGCTTATATTCAGGAATTAAATTTACAGAATAAAAAAGAAAAAAAAAATAAATGTTTTTAAATTTAATAGTTAAATATTATGTGAGCTAATTTTAATATTTTTGAATTGAAGTAAGTAACAAATTATTATAAATTAAAAATAATTTTTGTGAAACTCTATTTTACATTATTTTTTTGACATTATGCTACTGTACATAACTTCATCACATATATGGTAAGTTTTAAGGCAATTTAATAAATTAACCATATTAACTTTAATAACATTACCGCATTATTATAACAATGATATGATTTAAATACAGTTTATACAAAATTTTCTATGATATTGATAATTGCTTACAGCTGATGTATAGGCAAACTTTAATTTTGTGGGTTTTTTTTATGGGGATGGTATATTAAAAATATACCATATAAACTGTTGCCCTTAAAAAAATAAGAAATTTACAGGGCGATGTTGAAATACATTTGAAGGCAAGTATACCAGTATATATATAAGCTATACTAGCGCCCCCTGGCAATATTTTTTTTTAGGTTTTAGGTTGTTAACTTCGCTAATATTTAAAAGGTGACGCATAAAGCGTTACGCGAAGATTGTCTTTTTATACTTAATGACGCTGTAAATAACATAATTTTATAATTAATTTAAAATATAAACGGGCAAAACTCTTTATTCACAATTTTGCTACTCATAATTTAGATATTTTAAAAGAAATTCCGTTTGAATATATTGTTTAAATAGTATACAAAATACGCTGTTACAAATGTCTTCATATGCGGATCCCGTTGCTATATTAGTACAATTAATTTATTATTGATTAATATATCAACCTTTTTATATGATTGAGGAGAGTAATGATTTCACGCCATAATTTTTTTTTGAGTGATTGTACGCTGTAAGCCCGCGGCGGCTTAAGCAGCTCTGTCGGAAGAGGCCCGCGGGCAGACGGCCCACGGACTCAGGAGGAACAACGTAGCTGGTGCATGACGACGACAAGCTGACGTCGTCCACTTCGCTGCTACTCCATTACTGTCCACTCGTCCACTAACAAGTTAGAGCACGACGCGATCAAGGGCCCCTCTGATAGAGGTTCGAACCTCGGCTTGAATCGCTATCGATAAGGGGACCTACTCGGGGGAAAGAAGAGTTGTAATGGTTGCAATTGCGATCTAAGTACGAGTCGGATCATCCGATTGATCGTAAGCAAAATTGAATTACTACACGATCAAACTGGCGAATACTTGTCATTAAATTAAAATAACCACACGACGCGGAATAAAATCGTCCAGATACATGGCGAAATCGTGTGTAAATTTGATATCGGGGACCTCGCGACCAGATAACAATTTATTCGAACCAACAACCCAGGCCCAAATTTATATCATCAATACCATCAAGTACAATATTTGACATCTAGTTTGTGGTTAATTTTTTTCATAGCTTTATGGAGGATAGAAGGAAGGATAACCATCTTGTACAGGGGCAAGTTGAAAAGGTGTCCACCTGCAAACAGCAAATTATTGTTCGAAGACTTACTGAAATAGCGATAATATAGAAAAAAGAAGTAAGCTTTTTATAAAATTTTGTTGATACAATTTTGTTATTATAATATCTTTATTGTAGCGTTGTTCAGTGAAAAGTTATCCAAGTGGGCAAAAATCAAATTATCTTACTGTAATAATTTATAGCACTGTTTTTAAAATCTTTCTATTTGCTACTATGGCGCCACCTTAATGGGCTTCCTTTCCACGGACACTTTTTAATACACTGAGATGGTCCACCTTACTTCTACCCTACATATGTACATAGGTTGTACGTCCACTATAATGATTCCTCACCAAATTTCAAGTTGCAAAAATGCATTAGTTTTCGAGAAGAAAAAAACAAAATTTGAAATTTGTATAGAGGAGCGCTATTATTGACGTTGCAATCGGTAACACATTGCCAAAAAATAAATTATAAGTGGAGGGTGATCATCTTCACTTTGAGGTTAGGTAGGGTTTATAATTTTAAGACAGAATTTTATTATATTATAATATCGTTTATACTACGAAAAAACCAACAGCTAAATATTTCACCTTGACGTCGATAATGGCGGCTGTCCATACAATTATAAGATTTATTTTTTTTCCCCACAAAAAATTTACTTTCCGAACATTTTAAATTTAAAAAATACTCTTGGGATAGCCTTTTTTGACCCATAAAAAGGCATTTTTACGGCCTTTCAGATATTGTACAGTCTTACTAATTTATTTGAATGACGAATAACGAATGGATTTTTTGACCTCATACTCATTATTCACAAATAAAACCATGAATAATTTATTCGTAGGTAATTTATCCGTCAATAATTTAATCGTGAATAAATTATCCAGATCACACTTAACTCGAATAAAGAACAATTTTGTTTGCAAGCATCAAGTGCAAGTGTCCTTAGATAGGTATTTTATGGAAAAAACTAAATATGGGAAACTGCGCTCCATAAAATGTTGTCCGATTTTTTTATTTCAAATCTATCGAGTAGGGTATCAAAATAAAGAGTTTTATATATTTGCTATGGCGCCGTCATTTAAATGTGTCAACTACCGTGTGTCAAAAACTATGGAAAACGAAATCTAAAAAATTAAATTCAAAGCTAAGGTAACAAAAGATAACATATCAGAATTTGCACAATAATCGGGTGCTAAAAGACTACAAATTGTCCAAGGAGTATCTGTCTCGGCACCCTTACGGCCATCTTAAGTTCAAAACTGCATCTAAGGGCTAAAGGGGCTAAAATTATTAACCTTTTGTTTTCAAAGAAAAATTCAGCGTGTATAAAATTTTTCAATTTTCGCTTCTCTTTGTGGATATTAATCGGTTTATCTAGGAATATACTGATTAATACTATGAAGCCAAAATATTTGAACTTCTACACAACTTTGGGTGAATCATCTAGCCAAATTTTTGGTTTTGGATAAAATTTCCACGCCATCATTACGGCCTTCTTTATTGTAATGGACTTCTAAAACAATTTAATTTTTTTTTTACTTTGGAGTGGAGCTCTTCAAGAGTTAAAGCAGCAAAAGCTGTATCGTCAAGAAATATTAAGCTATCATGAAATATCTTAACTTGACAGTGTCTCTATGATTTTAAAAGAAGCAAGTTTACTGTTCACTCTGCTATGTACATAGGTGGTAAAAGAACAAATAGTATGGTCCAGTTAAAGGCTTCATCTGGTCTTAAGGGTTACGAAGTATTTTCATTGTAAATAACATAACCCTTTCTATTGACTTGAAATGTCTTGATTGGAAGATACATCTGCGTTGTCTCTGGACTATTCAGACCGAACCGGGAGAGCCTCGAAATTTCGGCTAATGTTACAAGCCCTCTGCGAACAAAGGGTTGTTGCGGGGGAAAAACAGCGTCGGTAGGTCGTAGAGCGCTGTCGCTATCCTCCACGACTTGGCGGGGCCGCACCGCTGATATACTGCGGCGTGGTGGGATCGTGGGGGATGGGTTTCTGCCCTCGGCGGCGGAACCTAGGTAAGGGCCAGAGCTCGACACTGCCATGGCCTTGAGCGCATACTCGCAAGATTTTATCGCTTACGAAAAAGGTTCCATGTAGAAAGCCTCACTCGTTGTTCCGGCGCCTGGGGAGAGGGAAGTTGACCCTGAGGTGGGGTTGCTTAGCATGCCAGCGCTAGGTGAATCGCGGAAGTGTGCGAAGGGGTTTCCGTGACACCGCCGATATGCACTGAGGTGTGAAAACCGCAATGGTGTTTCGTTGCGGTTTTAGTCGATGAGTCTGACATCCACAGTGTATTAAAAAAATATATCTGGGAAAGTGAGGAAACGTTCAGCGGGTTTTCGATATTTGTAATCAAATTTAATTATGATTACGTATACATACTTTTTTATAATAAACATAGTGTATATATGATGCGGGAAATATTAATAGTGTTTATCAGTAGGTTAGAAACACACAATTCTCTTTTTTCCTTTACTCTTATAACCAGCAGAACAGATATCCGTCTGACCGGAGAGGGATCAGGCACAGAAACGAACAATCGGTCGGGGAAATAAAAAATCATAATACATACAATGTATTAATAGATATCGATATAAATAAGATCTAGTAAAAAAAAGTAAACTAACTGCCTATTTCTAATTGTCCCACTGCTGAGCAAAGGCAAGGGTATAGGTATATCCACCTCGCGGACCTAGTACGGATTGGCGAACTTCATATATTAGATATGCAGGTTTTCTCACGTTGTTTTCCTTCACCGCCGAGCACGTGGTAAATCAGTACTTAAAATTGCAATAAAGAAATTGATAATTAGTGCCGGCACCGGGGTTTGAACACAGGTTCGCCTCGAGTATACAACATTAAAGGCGAGCGTCCGGTCTCTTATCTACCACGGCTCTAACATCTAGTATTAATATTATTTTAGGTTTTTATAATTAATAAAATATTTTTCACATTTTTCTTTTTTTTTCCATACTCAAATATTTTAATGACAACTCCTTCACTTACATCTATTTTTTTATTCTAAAACGTTTTTAATTTGCCATAGAAGGCTTAATTAATTTGCCATAACGAGAAATTGATGGAACAAGTGATCTTTAAATGGCTGGACAGTTTTGTTGATTCATATCTAAAAACACTCTCGACCAAACCATTTCTCAAACAAATTAAATAACAATTGAATATTTTGTTTAAAATTTACGTTTGCAAGACAGACGCACAAATATACGCGTTAAACTTACAAAACCTGTTTTTGGTCTGAGTTTGTGGAAGTGCAACTAAAGGAAATTCCTTAGAACCGCGTCTTCACGAGACATTTTTATTGTTAGAATTATGTTAAAAATTTGTGTTTTTACCTGTTAATAAAACGTATATTCTTGATTTTCCAACATTAAAAATCATTATGACAATTTAATAAATCGATAAATAAAAAATTGTTTGTAACATATTTACAAAAAATAAATATAAAAATTTTGTTGCTGCGTTCTCTTCCATATCTTAAAACGCTTTTGTTTTTAGTGCAGTCGTAAAATACTATTTTCAATTGCACCGTAAACTTTAAATGAAAAAGAAACAGCTATATAAGTGTATGTATTTGTCTGTTTACTAAAATTAAAGCTTAGTCCTCATATATAAAAGTTGTTATGTAGTCAATAAAACGATAAAAAAATTAACTTTAAAGTAGTAAGTTTATGGATTTATAATTATTATTCTTAGAGTCCAATAAAAAAATTCCTAATAGCGTCGTTTACTGAAAGGCTGCTAGCTAGTGTTATGGTTGATTTGAAATAAACAGCGTTATGACTTTAGACTGTCCGAGCCGTTACTAGGCCACAATTTCTCGAGGAGGACGTTGAGTCCTCTGAGATAACGCTAAGATCATGGGGACTAGCTTCGATACCCGCACTTGCCTGCAAAACCACTGAGCAGAGTAGAAATCCCTGTAAAGGTCGGAGAGCTTTGAATAATTTAGTCAACAGATAACGTGCTTTTCCTGCCTCCGTAGCTGTGGTATAGGTCCTTGCTTTACAAACCGGAGGTCGTGGGTTCAATTCCCGTGGAGGGATAATCATTTTGTGTTGTTGTTACTTAGTTGGGTTAGGGCAATACGGACCGATCACCCGACTGCCTGAAAATTAAGACGATCCATGCGTCGGACGGGCATATAAAAAGTCTGTCCCGGTTGTCAAGAAGACCTTTGACAATCGTTAAAGGATGTTAGTGCCTTCAAATAACCTGACAACTAATCCATCCTTCGAATTCAGTTTATCCCTTTGGGTTGTAGAGGTGAGATGCCAGTCGCTCTGTATAAAAACTGATATTCAGGTAAAATTTGGTTGAGTTAGAAGCCGACCCCAAGTAATTTGGGAATAAAGCTAGGAGGAAGAAGATTTTATTTAACCATAAATATTTATGAATAAAATCAATTGTAACCTATTTTGTAATAAGGTTAAAGTATGAAGGGAATATACAACAATCTAGATACATTTAGAGGTATTTTCCTCAAAAAAGAATAAAATATACCTTTTGATGATGGTTTCATTTTTAATACAAACGAAAACAATAATTTGTATTGATAATCAAAGTCAAAGTAAGTAATGCGTGGCGCAACGCATTTTTTCTAGCACACATTAACATTTAATTAATTAACTACTGCATTTAATTTTTGGCATCACCCTTGCCATTTATTTGCGTATAGTTGGCATTATTTTCTGTTAGGAATGGAATTGTTGGAAAAGTTTATACTTTAATTTCATGATTCATTTTCTGAGATAAAAGTTATCCTGTACTAAAACTTCGGGGGTATAAAATCCAATTAAATCAAGTATATTACACACGGATAGACAAAAAATTTAAAAGCATTGAAATTCATTTTTCACAGTTTATATTGTGGTGAATCTCAATTATGAGGAAATTAATAACATTAATCAATTTGTTTAAATTTTTTTTAGAAGTTTTGGAATTTCTTTTTTGCATTGTATCTTGAAAACGCGTGGCTGCAGAGAAAAGTCAAGGTAGTAAAATTCTCAAGTTTTGTGTTAACAAACATATATGACACAATTTTACGGTAGTTCTAATATAAAATTAGAAAATATTCTTCAAAAATAAGTAGTCATGGCAATACTAACGATTTCAATCATCTGACTACGCATATGACAACTACCTTATGGTTATTTACTATTTATTTTGAAAGTAATCAATATCGTATCGTATAAGTCCATAAAGTGAAATAATGAAACTCGACTCTAATAACAAGTTGATAAACAATGACAATACAACCGATGCCCCAGAAGAAGTAATTGATCCGCGGCAAAATGCAGAAGACATTATTGACGAAATTCTCGCAGAGTTTACAGAATCTCGAACACCGGAGATTGTAAGAAATGGAAACAGCATTCCAGATAATCTTTTTAACATTGTGCAACCTCCGCAAACAAGAACGCCAGCAAATTCATTCTCCGAAAACGCTACGCTTGACGACATCGATCCATCATCAGATTTGGGAACATCTATCAGAAACAAGTGTCTCGAATTAGAGGAGATCCTCCAAAGTCTTAAATCACGGCTAAATCACGTTGTTTTAGATGAAAACATTGTGCTAAGTCCAGAAGCAAATTCTTTAGAAGCTCAACTTGAACATGATTTGGATACAGATTGTCAAGAAGACCTTTCACTGCAAGAATTCCTTGAACTACTACAATCACAAAACAAGATAAGCCCTAACAGTCTCCAATGATCACTTGCAAGCTATTTCAATTTTTTGTTAAGCATAAGAAAAGAAATGAATTTATTGTGTGCAAACTTGAGATTAGATTAATTGTACATCTATTAAAAGTTTTAGTAACCTGAGTGTGCATTTTATTACTATATAGAAATATTTGGGTGTCTAAAATTTTATTAACCACAAATAATTGTTGGAAAATAATAAATAATAAAATTATACCAAATAAAAATGTTTTATTTCTATAAAAATATTTAAATAAATCTTTTACACAATTAAAGTTTCAAACTTAACATTAAACTTAATGGATTCAATCATCAAAAAATTTATTAATATCTGAATTGACTTCCAGTTCTGTAAAATCAGGTGCAGTATCCATTTCATAAATTTGACTTTCTTCTTCCATATCTTTATCAAAAGTGCTCAAACTGTTTTCACACTTCTGTATATAAATTATTCCCTTTTCTTTTATTAATTCTATAATATCACTTCTTTGTTGATTATAAAGGTCCATTTTGAAATTTTGCAGCCAATTATTGTAATATGATGGATCATTGTTTACACCTTCAGATCTAAAAAACAACATAGCTTCTACAGCTTTAGTGTTGTGTTCCCTCAAATTACTAATAATAAGACTCTCTATAGCACTTGAAATTTCTAATGCTAAAGCATTTCGAGGTTTTCCTGCACTCAAAAGAAATTTGTAGTCACTTATAGGATTAATTGTGCCAATCTTTTCAACATTTTTGGTAGAAGATGCTGAAGGAAGTTCAACTTTTGGCATATCCATACACAGTTCTTCATCGGAGGGGAAAACTTTAGACTTTACAGTATCTGCCTTTTCTGAAGTCGACTGTTTAATTTTATGTTTCACTTCTATTTTATTCAAAACAAATAATGATTTTAATTTTTCTATGACATCTGCTGCATTTTTTTCTATCAAGGGAGGCACATTAAATAAAGTCATTATATCAGCTCTCGGTTTAGGAAGAGGTATTTTAGGATTCATTGCTCGAAATGATATACAATCCAAAATATATTGTGCAGATGGACTTATAGTTTCAGCAACTGGAAATGCTTCATTATCATCAAATTCTTCAGCATTATATGCTTTTGTAAGGTCCATGGCTTTAATAAGGGACTTGAAAGCATCAACTTGGTCATTGTTGCAAGTAAACTTTTTGAGATCAGTTTGTGGAAATGCCATATTTTTTATTTCCTCTTTAAAGCATATCCCTGCCATAGATAAACAAATATAGTCATTTCTGTCAATAACAGGCATAAGAGCAAACATTTTTGGTGCATTGCCATTATTATAAACTCTCCTCACAATAGCAACCAAATTTAATTCCTCAAGGCATTGTACTAAGCATGTCACAGCATGTTGGGCTTTTTTGTCACCATTTCGACCAAAGACATAAGACAATTCATCTCCATTCATATTCTGCCATTGAAGTTTGTCTGCCTGAGTATATCCGTACACAATAAGAGATTTTTGACCAGGTGCATAAATTAATGATTTATCTATATCAAGCGGAATTATTGTTTGACCATAGTGATAACCTTTTATTAAATCTTCCCCATCTACTACATTTTTGGTTTCACTATGCAAATATATTGTCTTTCGGTTAACAGCTTCATTGGTGCTTGCTGTACCTGTGACTGGATCTTTGACCGCTTTAGTCCAGCCTTTCACCAAAGGATCATCTCTAATTCTTATATAAGATGAAACAGGTATTTTGATATTAGGACCAATACAAAGGTCTACATTCCATGGTGTGGCATTAATATGTCTTCGTTTGTGAAAAAGTAGATACCTCATTGTTTCATCAAAAGGAGCTGTTACTCCATTTGTGCCTTCAACAAATTTTTTCACTAATTCTATATCTTTATTCTTACACATATCCAAATAGACATCACATCCAATGACATCGACTTGAAAGTCATCATCTTTAAATCCATTCAGAGCCTTAAAACAAAAATCTATTGATTTATCTGTGCATTCACATATATTTAATGTTATCTATATATTAACATATATATAAAATTATAACTTTTTTAAATGGTTAACTTTGTATGAAGAAGTGCAAAGTATCAAAAACAAAATAGTCAAATTTCAACCTTTTTCAATTACACAGGGATAAAACTGATCTTATTAAATGACAATATTAATTTAAAACTTCCTATGAAGAAATAAAAACTGACAAACATAGATGGATCTCTTTTCATTTTCTAAGCCCATAAAAACTATTATTTAATGTTTTATAAATTTAAATTGTGTATGAATGTGACAAAATTATTGAACATTTAAATTTTTTTTATGCACAACACAAATTAATTTTAAACATTAGGTTATTGACAATAACAAAGAAATGATGTTGAAAAATTACTTAGAAAATTTAAATTAATTGCTCAAATTTCATCACAGGCTCAGTAGTTTTTTTTTCTGGTCAAAATATGTACTTATATTAGTTAGCTTTATGAGACAAGCATTTAAATAAATGACATTTAAAATAGCAAGACACAGATAGTTTTTTGATAAAGCTGCAATAAAAATGTAACTAAAGTATTGCATAATAATTTTAAATTAATTTACCTGTTCAAAATCATTTTCATCAACTTTAGAAGTTGATTCAAAGTTTGTCATTAATATGATTCTTCTGTTAAGACATTTGATCCCACTAAAACCATTTTTGAAATAATCAGCTGCAACAACAAGGGCATCAAACCAGTCTCCTCTGCACTGTGTTAACTATGAAATAATAAATAAAACTATGAAAAAAACCTTGTAAGTTATGTGATCAAAGCAAATAATACAAAAATAGATAAATAGCAAAACAAGTTCATTGAATTTTTCTCTTTGTGATAGAAAAACAACTAGAAGGTTAATATTAATTGTTATTGATTTGTTCTTTTGGGGATTTTATTATCAAAGGCAAAGTTTACTCTATAAATGTATTTAAAATACTACCAGAACTTAGTTTACTAGAAATTAAAAAAGTAATAACGGCATCCATGAAACAGGAAATCGTATTATTTTTGGTAAAATTTTGATTAATTATAAGTAAAATCTTACCGAATCAGGTAACTCTCGTATCATTTTCCAAGCAGGTACCTCGAGCTCAAAAAAAAGTTGGATATGTTTAAAAGTTCCAGGACAACGTTCTGCTAAACTGTTTTTAGTTTCTTTCGTTCCCATTAATATTATTCCTATAAGATCTTTTCCTTGGCACATTATTTTACGTTCAATTATCCGCTTCGTGCATTCTATTGCGTTTTCAAAAAAAGATTTAGCTTTCTCATTTTTAATGGCAGTGTTTTTACCTATATCCAAAATTATAATGGTAGCCTGGTCCACTTTTTTTGTCATTTTAATAAATTTTCCGGCAAATACAAAATACACACGAATAAATAATAATAACAAAAAACTTATTTATAGTTCGAAGTTGCGAATTCAAAATAGTCAAGACAAGTTTAAACACGAACAATCTGTGTTACACAGAGCATTGT